>RPOG01002461.1:0-92611 GCA_008086565.1 Thalassoma bifasciatum
CAAGGATGCAGAAGGAATCATCTGTTTTGTGTAAGCCTAAATCCTGCAAATGGACTCGTGTCACCAAAAGGTCATTTCTGTGGGCGCCAAGGAGTCTCTCTGTTAACGAACAAACAAAGAGTTGGTTGTGACGTAAGCAAGATAAGTGTTTTCTAGGGTGTTTCTTATCTTCGAGCCCTAAAAGTTACGACCTCCTGGAAGTCCCCTTCTGGCCCCTCTCTGAGTGGGAAACAACTGTGATGAGACACCTCTGGCATCCAAGAAATTTGGTTGGACTGTTTCAAGGAGCCCCCATCTCACTGTGTGTGTGATATGATTGAAAAATGTCTTTAAATACACAGATATTTTAATACATGTAAACCTGTACTCACCTACCATAATGTCTTTCATGGATAATGTGTTTGGGCTACAGTACCATGTGTAATAAAGGTTTTCTTTTATTGGAGATGTAATAACTGTGCTTAGGTTCATATAAATTAATGCTTTGTTTGGGCTTATTCAAGAGCAGTGGACCTGGAGAGTAAAAGTATGGTAAAATCATGTATGTGTAATTAAAGTGGTGAAAGTTAAACTCAATTAAAGATTTCTGGCTGGCAAGACCAAAGGAACCGCCTTTGGAGGTGGTGTTACGTGAAGTGGGTGTTGGGAGGTCAATAAAAAGAAAAGCTCCCCAAGACTCTCTCTCTCTCTTGCACTTTCGTCCATCCGAAACTCTGGTCTGTCAACGTCTCCACAGCAACGTCACTGACGGAGCCGCACCCTTCTCCTGCTGTTTCCCGCGGAGATTCAAAGACTCTCTCTGTGTGCTGGGTGCAGACGCAACAAGGCTTCCTATCTCTCTTCCTTCCTGAACTCTGATCTGTTGACATCGCTACGGCCACTCTGACGAGTGAACCACGTCCTGCTACTTCGCAAAGTTTCAAAGACTCTGTCTCTCGCTCTTCGTTGGAGGCCCGCTTCGCTTCCAGTTGTTGAGTCCAGAGATACGCCGTTCGCTTGGTCGTCATCCGTGGTGAAGAAGACTTCAAGGCTGGCCCCCCCTTCTTCCATCAGCGTGACGGGAGAAGCTACATCCAATCTGCAGGCACCGCGACCGGAGCGAAGCAACTGCTCCACTCTTACTGGCTGCACCACACCACGTGGGCCTTCACGCACGCAGACATCGCCTGGCAATGAAGACGCCGCACCACGTGGGCCTGCACGAACCTACACGTCGCCTAGCAACGGGGACGCTGAGCCACGCCGAGCCACGCCGAGCCTCGCCGACCCGCTAGAGCCTTCGTCGATCCGTTCAACTTTCCAGCTCGCATCAGCTGTTCCAGCTCTCAACGTCATCCGTTCCAGCTGTCAACATCCCGAACCTCTCTTCGCCTCCCACAACACCTGACTCTTCACGCCAATCCTCTGCCTCAGTAAGACACTTTGCTTGTCCTTGTATTTCAGAGTCGATGCCAGAAATTGGGGTTTTATAAAGGTTTAACTTTAGTTGGTCCCTGCTCTGATCATTGTCTGACTTTCCATTTTATCTGTGTTCCGGTTTTATCACAATCAGAAACTCATTCTTATTCCTGTTTCATATATTCTTTGTTTTTATATTCCCATATATATATTCATATATTCATTTATTATCATCACCATTTTATATTCTATTTTGTATGTTTCACCTATTAGTTAGTAAATAAATTCACCTTAAAAGACCGTCGTTGTTTGTGTTATGTGTGTGTGGTTTGAAAATTAAGGGCCTATGTTACCGAGTCCAAGATCTCATATACGTGTAGCAACCTTTCAGATTAAAAGACTGATTATCTTAATTTTCCCTGTTTTATTAAAATTGGGTGGTGCCCCGAGGAATATTTAAACTAGCATATTGTTAAGTTTAAGTATAAAATTCTGAAGTTTATAACTTCGTTTATTTATTACGTTTTGAATGCTGGCATTCTGCTATTAACTAATTATTTATTCATTGGTAATTTAACATCTTAGACCAATTCACGCTACAATTCTCACTGCTTCCTTACTTCTTATCATGCTTCCTTGCTTTCTAACTTCCTTACTTGATACTTTTCATACTTGCTAACTTGCATCCTTCTTGAATCAACTTTCTTCCATACTGACTTACTTGCATCCTTGCTTGCTTCCTTGCTTTATTTCCCCCTTGCTTCCTTTATTAATTACTTACTTCCCTACTCCATTTCTTATATACTTACTTGTTTGCTTCTTTACTTTCTTACTTACATCCTTGCTTAATACCTTTCTTAGATTCTTTCTCACTTACTTTCATCTTGCTTGATTCCTGACTTCATTTCTAATAAACTCGCTTGCTTTTCTGCTTTTACCTACTGATTTTCCTCTTTGCTTGCTTACTTCCTTGAGTACTTGCTTCCTAACATCTGCGCGTATCACCTTGCAAACTTGATTCTCTTTGCTTCCTTACTTCTTATCTTGCTTCCATCTTTTCTAACTTAATTTCTTGATTCCTTCATGATTGCTAACTTGCTTCTTTTAAGCATAACTTTCTTTCTTACTTACTTGTATCCTTGCTTACTAACTTACTTGATTCCTCGTCGCTTACTTAGTTACTTACTTATGACCTTACTTCATTTCTTATAAACTTAATTGTTTGCTTGTTTGTCTGCTTACCTGCATCCTTGTTTACTACCTTGCTCCCTTCTTGCGTCCTAACTTACTTGCTACCTTACTTCCTTTTTTATTAACTTATTTGCTTCCCAGCTTTTATATTTACTGATTTGCCTCTTTGCTGACTTACTTCCTTGATTACTTTCTTACTTGTGTCCTTGATGACAATCTTGCTTAATTGCTTACAGCTTTGCTTCCTTACTTTTTTCTTTTCTCCTTCCCTTCCTCACTTACTTATTCCATTACTTCCTTGCTTCCTCTTTCCTTTCCATCTTTCTAACTCTGTATTTCAATGCCTTAGATGTTTGTCTGATCCAGAGCGGGCACAGAGCATCATCAAACCTTTTGACTTTCAAAATAAAAGTATCTTGTTTGAATAAACTCATTTCTAAAAACTGCTGACGTACCTGAGATCCCTCTCTTCAGCCAGCGCGGCTCCTCCAACACGATGAAGAAGTTTTCATGTTTCTCATACTCTTCATCATCAATGATCCTCACCTGGAAACTCTGACTGCAAACACACAAAGACAGAGAAACAGAAGAAGTTTTACAAACTTTAAAGTGATTTTTTTTCCTCAGATACACTCATCTTATTTCTTGTATACACCCGAACGACTCCCAATTGTTCTGTCACAGCCGGTTCAGATGACAAACATAATGAAGGACACAACACAAAGGAACAAAATAATGAGTGTGAATATTCTTTTGAAAATCAAACATAAAAATAAGTGACAAAAGCAGGTAATTACAGGATGTAGTGAACTTTAAAAGCTTGATCAGAAAGTTTCTAGAGATTGTGTCTATAAGTGGAAGAACGGACGCTGAGGAGGAAGTGAGTCAGACAAGTTTTTTATTCCTTCATGACGTCTGAGAAGTTCCAGGACTGAAGGCTGTTTTTAGAGATGACAAGGAGACGTGAGGGTCTGTGAAGAGCGACGGACTGAACACGTCTCCATGGAGACCAGCTCACAGTACAAGGAGAGGATGACAAGCAGAGAAGAGGAGAAGGAGACGTATGAAGTAAAGTTAATTTACAAAACTAACCCATTTACTATTATTTGTCTCTATATCGCAAATTCAATTTATTAAGTTATTTTAAGGTTTCCCATATTATGTTAAGTCGAACAAAGAAATTCTTGGAAATGAACTCTGAAATTATTTACAGCATGACAACAACTCATGAATTCTTTTTTTGCTATTCATGACCGCTTTTGGCCCACTTTGGTCATTTTTTCACTCTTTTTTTAACCATTTTTGAAATATTTTCCAAGTTTTCTGAGTTTTCTTGCTTTTGACCATTTTTTTCTGCTTAAAACTAATTTTTATGGCTTCTTCTTGTGATCATTATTCACTTTTTAAAAAATTCTTTTGGACCATCTTTTGCCAAATTTGCTCGCTTGTGACTATTTTTTGTGAGAAAGTTGAGACCGATGCTCAGCATTTCAACATCCTGCATTTGCTGAAAGGAAATATGGGTCCTTTTTCAAGTTTTTCTCTCTTCTTCCTGTGGACATTATTCACTCTTTTCTTTTTTTTTACTCTTTTGGACCATTTTTTGCTACTTTCCAAATCTTTTCCAAGGTTTTCCAAATTTTCTTGCTTTTATCCATTTTTGAGAGAATGCTGAAATGCATTAATTTGCATTGCAACATCCTGCATTTGCTGAAAGTGAATGCAAGTCCTCTCTCTGTTTGTTTGTTTGTTTTTTTTCGCTCCTTCTTGTGGTCAATTTTCACTCTTTTTCGGCCATTTTTTTTTGCTACTTTCCAACTATTTTCAGAGTTTTTCAAAATTTTCTTGCTTTTGAGCATTTTTTTCCGCTTCAAACTCGTTATTCTTGCATCTTCTTGTGGTCATTTTTCCACACTTATTTGACATTTTTGGACCATTTTTTTCCACTTTCCGAGTCTTTTCCAAATTTTTTTGCCACTTTTTCTTGCTTTTCACAATTTTTGAAAGAATGTTGAAATGTGATACTCAGCATTTCAACCTCCTGCATTTGCTGAAAGGAAATGCAGGTCCTCTCATTAGTTTTTATCGCCTCTTTGTGTGGTCAATTTTGGCTCTTTTTTGGCCCTTGTTGGACATTTTATTGCTATTTTCTGAATATTTTCCAAGTTTTTTGCCAAATTTCTTGCTTTTGACCATTTTTGCCACTTAAAACTGATTTTTATTGCTTCTTCTTGTGGTCATTTTTTTTCTTCTTTGCCTCTTTTGGACCATTTTTTGGTACTTCCCAAATATTTTGTCACTTTCCTTGCAAAATGTTCTTGCTTTTGACTATTTTTGCCACTTCAAACTCAATTTTTTTGCTCCTTCTTGTGGTGATTTTTCACCTTCACCATTTTTTTGTCACTTTCCTTGGCAAATTTTCATTCCTTTGACCATTTTTGCCTTCTTAAAACTCAATTTTACTGCTTTTTCTTGCCCTCTTTGCCACTTTTCAGGACTTAGATTTTATCTGTTACAAAAGTAGTTTTCAATCACTTATCTCTTTGGTTGAGTAACATCGTTGTGGAGCAGAAAACATCTACTTCAGAACAATTTTGTCTTTTATTCTGAGGTTAAAGAAGTACTGTTCTGTCTGCGATAAGAATATTGCAGCAGGACATATTGTGATTTTATCTAAATTGTGATTAATTGCCCAGCCCTAACAAGAGGCTGCATGAAGGCTGAAAGGAGAAATAAAAGCAGGGCTGAAGGCAGCAGCAGAAGAAGAAAGATGCTCCAGGAGTAAGGGTGCATACTTCAGAGACTCAGAGAAACTCAAAGTTCAAAGCAGTGACGTACAGAGTCGAAAGCGAGAGAGAGAGAGGATGAAAAGATGTGACGGATAAATTCAGACAGCAGGAGACTCCATGACATGAAGAATGAAGATAATTCCAACTCCGTTTGTCACCTCTAAATCCTCCTGAGCTAAAAACGAACACGTCACATGTTCTTTATGCAGACAACTCAACGTATTTAACGACGTGCAGCCACAGATGGATGTGATCCTGTTGATCCCGAATCCACGGTTTGCATATCAATTCTGACAACAGCCGCACATTTTGAAACCCGTAACATTTGGAATTCAGCTCTGAAAGCTTGCAAGGTCATCTGCATGAAATGAGGAAATGCCACGTCTGTTTTTAGTGAAGTAAACAGGTCTGTAAGGTGCAGCATCGCATATTCATGAAATGTGACGGTTACAGAGCTGAGTTCGAGACTTCACAATCCTGTTTCAGCAACCGGCTTTAAGAGATGTGTAATCAATTTATAGCAAACAAGAATTAAAGGGAAATATTCTGTTCATCAGCCTTTAAAAGACAAAATCTGCACATAAATGTGTATTGAAGGTGATTTTCTATCAGATATCCTCACTGTCATGACCTCCTGATGGTAAAGACTTAAAAAAACATTTCACCAGCTCTGAGCCCGAGGATCTGATTGGCTGTTCTTTAAGATCGTAGAAATATCTCATATCAACACATAAGGATCCCCCAACTGCTTTAAAACATGTTTTAGAGTCCAGACCTCAAACACCAAGTTCTACACATAGCCCCGCCCCCTAACAGGCCTCAAGAGAGCCGGCCAATCAGAAGGAAGGGGGTCTGTGGAGCGGGGAGCCTTAAAGGGGCAGCTCCTGAAATGAAGCGTTTCAGACAGAGACTGAAATAAAAGTTTTCTGAAATAGGGCTAAACGGTTTTAGAAAAAGATCTAATTGCAATTTTTCTGGCAGATGCAGCGATTTCAATTAGATTTACGATTTTCTTTAAATCAAACTTTAGTGAAGTTTTAGCAATATGCAGTAAAATTTACAAACTTGACAGAAAATTACATCAAACCATTGAAACATCAAAAGCTTTTCCTCTAATGCAAGGATGAAAACTGAAGGTAAGAATTGTTTCAGACTTTGAGATAAAAGGTCAATATTCTAATATAAGAAGTGAAAATTTAGAGAAATAAAGACAAAATTCTGAGACAAAAAGTCAAGATTTTGAGATGAAACTTCTCAAGTTTAAGAAATCAGTTGAACATAAGGTGGAAAAGTCAGAACTTTCTCATTTAAGGTCAAAATTTTAAGATGACAAAAGTCTACGATAAAGTCTACATTTTGAAAAAAAGGCAATTTTAGAAATAAATACAAAATTACAGGATAGAAGGCATAAATAAAGAAAAAAAAGGAAGATTTTTCGATAAGTTGTTGAATTTTGACTCTTCTCAAAACCTAAAGTCTAAAACCTGTTCCTGTTATTTCTAAACCAGACTTTTTAAATTGTATTTTTAGTTATAAAAAATGAAGAACATAAAGAACCATCTATGACTCTTGACTTTTAAATATGATGTAGTGCAAAATATCCTTAATTGTGTCAAGTTCTATAAATTAAGACAAAAAACAATCCCAAAGAAAAAATCGTTCGGCCCTGTTCTGAAACACCAGAGAGAGAAAGAGACAGATTTTATGAGCTGTAAATCATAGAGAGCTGTTTCACTCTCGTTTGTGTTTGGAGATCAGATGTTTAAATGTGTGTAACAAAGTTTTCGTGCAGTTTAACACATTAGTTTTGCAGTTTTAGCTGCTCACATTTATTGAAGAGTTGATTTTAGTGACTGCTGGGTGAACTAAAAGAGTCTTTGTGCCAGTTTTTAGGAGAGAAAATAGATCAGAAACAAAAACCCTGGTTCCAGGATGGAGTGAAGGATGGGGACACATTGAATATGAGCTGAGTAAGAGAGAGAGAGAGAGAGAGGAGGAGGCGTCCAGGTCGATACACCTGCAGTCACAGAGTCAAAGTCAGATCTGGACTCCTGCCTGTTCATCATCTGTAATTAAAGAAGCAGCGAGTGTGACGAAGAGGAGCTGAAACTGTGACAAAACTGTCGATGCAGCAGCTGCAGAAATGTTCCACGAATTTAGTTTGAGGTGAAGATGACGCACGCAGAGAGAGAGAGAGACGCTGACTGAGGCGTCATTAACCAGCGGAAGAAAAAATTGGGTTAAATTCGACTGTAAGAGCCGAGCTGAGGTGGTGTAAGAGTGTGAAATGTTAAATAAAGCTTTCCACCCACGCTGAAACACAGAAACACAGAAAGACAGTCAGCCCTCAGCAGCTCTGTCTCTGCTCATTCAGCCTCGTGTCAGTCAGAGAAAACGCCACTTTACATCAACGACCGGAGACAACACGAGTCAAGGGAAGGTCTGTTCACGTTTGCTAAATCCCTCAAATATCGGTGCACAAAAGCTTCTCTCCAGGTGTTATCTGACGAGCATACTTGATGTGGACGCACCTGCACATAACGGTAACTTCAGAACGTAAAGATATAATATTATTTAGTCATCCTGGATAGAAATTCTGGGTTTAACGACAAAAATATGAATGATAACACAAAATCCTTTCTATCACTCATGGTTAGAGGTTGGATGAAGACATTTATTGAAAAAAAACACACTTACAATTAACTCTTTTTAAATCATAATGACAGAAACTTAAAAAATGACCTTGTTAAGAAGTTTACACAACTCTGGTGGTTTTGTCCTGAAAAATGCACAAAAGTGAACACAAATGTGTTTGAATGTCTACTAAAGGTAACCATCCTCACCTGTGATCTATTTGCTTGTGATCTGTGTGTGTATAAAAAAATGAACAGGGTCATTTTGAAAGTTCCTGTTGTCATTATGATTTAAAAAGAGTAAACAGTTGTTTGTTAGTAATTACAAATAATAAACATATAATAAATAAGATATAAACAAATATATAAATGATCTACAATAAATAAAAACAACATAAAATAATACTAATGATAATAGTAATAATAATTATTGTAATTATTATATTATTATGATAAAAATAAAAGTAAATATTTAAATGATCTACAATAAAAAAAGAATATTAATAGTAGTAATAATAATGACAATAAAAATAATAAAAAATATGACATAAATAATAAATAATACAATATAAAATAAATATATAAAATGATCTACAATAAATAAAAAAAATATTAAGTAATAATAGTAATGATGATAATTATAATATAATATATGATGTAAAGAATAAATAATATAATATAAAATTAATATATAAATGATCTACAATAAATAAAAACAATATAAAATAATAATAATAATAATGATAATAATAGTAATAAAATATGTGACGTAAATAATAAATAATAACATATAAAATAAATATATAAATGATCTACAATAAGTCAAAACAATATAAAATAATAATGATAATAATGATAATAACAATTATAATAAAATATATGATGTAAATAATAAATAATAATATATGAATAAATGATCTACAATAAATAAAAAACAGTATATAATAATAACAATAATAATAATAATAATAATAATAATAATAATAATAATAATAATAATAATAATAATATTAATAATAAAATATATGATGGTAATAATAAATTATAAGTATATCTCTTCACCTAACCTCTAACCATGAGTGACACAAAGGTTTTTGTAACCATTCATATTTTCTGAGAAAAGGCCAAAAAAATCAGAAAATTCTGAACTTTCACTCCTCACATAAACTTAGAAAGGATTCCTTACATGGGGGTTTCCCTCAGCTTCATGAATAATGAGGAGGATTTTTTATCAAGAGGAGGGAAAAGGCAGCAGTAAAAACTTGTGTGAGCTCTTTCTAGTTGATATCTTATAGACACACTCCCTGAATTATAAGCTTTATTCAGAGCGAGGAGATGAATGTTTGTTTTCTAATCGATGCCTGAGAGGCTTTTCTCACCATATGGATTAACAAACAAACACTAATCTCTGCAGAGTCTGCAGACAGAAACCTGAATCACGTCTGAAAGTCCAGGATTTGTTTTCCAACTCTCTAATTAAGTTTTTGAGGACGCCGACGGCTGCAGATATTTAACAACACAAAGAAAAATGATCAGATGGATGTGCTCGTTTAGAAAAGGTCTGAGTGAATGTTTCAGAGGCATCAACAGGAAGTTAAAAACCCCGCGCTGGACTCACGTGGTCTGGTCATTGGTGAACTCCAGCTCCCCGCGTGCGTCCTCGTAGTCCTCCCCGGCCTTGGCGGTGCCGGACTCGGTGTGGTACGGCAGGATGACGGTGCCGCGAGCGCCTGAGTTCCTCACCACCGTCACCTCCATGGTGCCCACGCTCTCGCTGACTCTCACCATGCGCTCGCTGAACGTGAAGATGCCGGCGTGGTCGTCGTCCAGGATGGTCACGGTGGCGACCAGGGGCTCCACCAGGCGAGCTTTGGGGGCGGCGCCGACCTCATCGCTCTCGAACATCCCCTCTGCGTCGCCCACGCGTAGATTCAGGAGACGGACGAAGAAGTGCTCGTCCTCCTCGAAGATGTCGTCATCGATGATCCCGACCTGGAGAAACAAACAGTCAGACTCAGCTTTTTGATTCCACCTGAAACTCTCGCTTACTTCTGTTTCCAGCAACTAAAACACGACATAATCCATCCTGACCTTTGTCTAAAGTGAAATTAAACTCAACAAACTTAAGATTTAATTCAGAAACCTCCTCAGAGATCAGGAAAGGAGGAGGGTGAGTAATAGAGACAGAATTAAAGCCATGAAATGAAGACGTGACGGGGCAAAGTTGGCGCCGATGTCAGTCGTCTGTAATTATTAATTATTTAGGTCACGGCCTGTATGCATAATGAATAAACACTTTATTATTCTGAATCCTTTAACTGGAGAAATAGAGAGACAGAGAGGGAATTTTAATTCATAAAGAGCTGAAAATTTAATGTAGGGAGAAGCTTCCAGATCAAAGATCCCAGGCTGAGTTCATTAAGTGAAGAGACGTGATTATAATATGATCAGGATTTAAAAAGAAGACGTTCGTGTGGATGGTTGTGCTGGTTTATTTTTTTGGTTTTGAGACTTCCCTTTCAGCACAGACATAAACTCAAGCTGGAGTTTTATTCGTTTTCAGCGTATTATAACTCAGAGACTCACCTTTTGTCAGTCAGACAAATTAAATTTAACATTTTCACTATATATGATCGCTGAAAGTTGCTCTCATTTGTTGCGTCTAAACTGTATCCTGCCACTTACTGAGGCTGAAACTCAGTTTAATAATGCTTCAAAGCTCAAAGAAGATAAAAGTTATGTTAATAATAGAACTGCTGGTGCTAAGTTTTGTAAAATAATTAAAATAAACCAGTAAAACTGATTTAACTAGTAATATCGATACATCAGTTGGGTGGAACAGTCATAAATTGGAAAGGAATAAAAAACCCAAGTAAATAAAACAGTTGAAATAAATAATCGAAGAGGATAGGCAGGAAGAATCAACATCAAATCAACAATGATGGATGTGCAAAACAGACCAGGGCAGGGATGTCCAACCTCAGGCCCGGGGGCCAATGATGGCCCACGGTCTATTTAAATGCGGCCTCCAGCTTCCATCTTACAATGCATTAATTTCGTCACTTAAATTTATCATGTTCTAATTGTGTACATTTACAGTAACTGTCACATTCTTGAAGAAAACCTAAATATATCTGGCGACTTCTCAAAAAGATTTGGCCTGTACATAGGCTACTTTTATTAAGCTAAAGCTCGATGCAGTCTGTGAAAACTCAGCTCTTAAACCTGTCGGGTTTAAATGCATTTAGTTGATGCATAAATGACCTTTATAAGTCGTTGAAAATTAAAATAAAACACATTAGGGGACACAGGATTGAATTAAAGTTATGAAATGGTGAGGAAAAGACAAAAGTAGATAAATAAAAATGGTTCAGAACGCAAGATAATAACGCATATTTGAATCCAGATCCAGATCCTGCCATGAACAATTCTGACATATTTTTTCCATGTTTGGTTTTATCTCACAAGTCTGCAATAACAGCACAAGAATGTTTAATTAAACATGACCAAACTCAGAGAACTTTTTTTCAGAGATCACTCAAAAGAAAATGCTGCTTTTTAAAAAAAGTTTGGACACCACTGGACTAAAGGATGGTGGAGCTAACTCTGCTTATGTTTGCTTCACTCATCAAATCAATAAGGCTTTGTTTACACACACATACTGCAAAAACTGAAATCTAACAAGTGTTTGTGTCTAATCCTTTTAGTTAAAAAAAAACAGTTTTAATAGGAGTTATACAAATCTGCCGATTGGCTAAGAAAAATGAACTCATTTAGTTTCTTGTATAAAGAGACTTGATGAAGAAAAGTTCCCACCTCATTGACAGATTTTTAAGCAACTCAGTGTCATATTTGTCTCTTCATGTTTTGAAATAAGACATTTCTGTCATAATAAGTGAAATTAGACACTTTTGACCAAAAAACTGAACAAAAAAAACAGGTGTAGATTTCAGTTTTTGCAGTGCAGAATTGCTGATATTTTCAGTGGGGTCATGAATAAGTTGTGCTGATTTAAAAAGGTTTCTGTGTGCCTTTTAGTCGTCCGGTTGGAATTTAGGTTTCATTTTCTACATCTAAGAAACAGCTGCACATCTGACATTTTCACTGAAAAGACTTCAGACACACGTCAACATAAACAGCTCAACAGTTGAGTAAAGAGCAGGTGTAAACAAGATATTTAAGGACACGGACTTCATGTTCATCTGCAGGAATGATTCGGATTCAAGAGTTGGCATCAAAGAGCGCTAACGATGAGCGCTGTGATTGGTTCTGTCATGTCTCTGTTTGCTCGCCGTGTAATCAGCAGGGACCCCCCGACGTGAGCCGCTCCCAGTCGAGCTGACGCTGAATGAAAACTGACCTCCAGCTGAGCAGAGAGTCTCAGCTTTAATTGGTTCGCTGCACGTCTCCCACGCCGTGATCGATGAAAGCCGCTCGCCCCCCGTCGAGATTGAAGACTCTGACCTTTGAGATGGACTGATTCAGCGTGTCTCTTTCCTCTGCGTGATGAATGAGACGTTTTATTCTGTCTGTGTGTTTAGTCTCTCGTCCTCCACAGGACTCTGTAATGTGAGTGCTCTGCTATCATCCCTCACTCCTCTTTAGTCTCTCACTAAAGCTTTAATTTAAGGAGAGATTATCCAGCTAACCTCGTCTTTACCTCGACCAGACATCTAATTAAGATTTTAATTCAAAGCATAGACCGCTTTAAAAGCTGTAATTGTACTTTTGGTCCTGCAGGTACAAAAAAACTCTTGCTGTGTTATTTGACCATGAGTTCAAACTGCGGGAGGGAAAGCTTTGAAAAAACTTTTATTTAACAAAACTGGAGCCACATTCACCTGAGAAGCTCAGAAAAATGTTTTATTCAAGATATCAAAAAATAAAAATGAGAAAAAAAAAATCTGCCACTGGGGTGTAAAAAACTTACTTGTCAAGTTTCTTTTCTAACCCACTGAAAAGATAAACTTTACTTTTTATAAGCAATTCAAGTGTCATTTTTGCTGTCCTATCTTGAAATGGGACTAATTTTTTTGTAATTAACTTCTCGACATTGTCTGATGGCGGCTGTAAAATAAGTCAATAATTGATCGTGATTCCTTCGGCCTGATGTTATAAAAGGACTTGAGTGTTTGTTTTGATAAATGAATGGAGAGCAGATCTTCCTATTACCGCTAATTTCCAAGACAACTTTTTACTAAATACAAGGTGACGAGGTAAGGTCAGTGAATCCTGGTTGTGTCCCACCAGTGCTCATCTACCAACTCCAACCTCACCAAGCAGAACAAACGTAACCTGACTCTTCATTTTATTGATAGACTCTCAGGTTTGAACAGATCACTGCAGAATAACTGCTGCATGTGGACAGGAATCAACATTAGCACAAACACATTAGCTCATTTTTTTAGCCTTTAGTTTGTGTTTTAGCCTTTAGCTTGTGTTTTAGCCTTTTGTTCATGTTTTAGTCTTTTGTTCATGTTTTAGCCTTTTGTTCATGTTTTAGCCTTTAGCTTGTGTTTTAGTCTTTAGCTCCTGTTATAGCTAATGTTTTAGCCTTTAGTTTGTGTTTTAGTCCTAGCTCCTGTTAAAGCTCATGTTATAGCCTTTATTTTGTATTTTAGTCTTTAGCTTGTGTTTTAGTCTTTAGCTCCTGTTATAGCTAATGTTTTAGCCTTTTGTACATGTTTAAGTTTTTATTTTGTATTTTAGTCTTTAGCTTATGTTTTAGTCTTTAGCTCCTGTTATAGCTAATGTTTTAGCCTTTAGTTTGTGTTTTAGTCTTTAGCTTGTGTTTTACCCTTTAGCCTGTGTTTTAGCCTTTAGTCTGTTTTTTAGCCTTTAGCTTGTGTTTTAGCCTTTAACTTGTGTTAAAGTCTTTGGCTTGTGTATAAGTCTTTTGTTCATGTTTCAGATCTTAGTTCGTGCTTTGGCTTTTAATTCTTGTTTTAGCCTTTAGCTCGTGCTCTATCTCTCTCCTGTTGATCTTTCTTCTTAACTTCTGTCCCTTTTCCGTCAGACAGTTCAGCTCAAGTTTCTTCAATTACTATTAAATGTCACGTGTTTTACCCTTTAGTTCATGTTTTACCCTTTAATTTTTGTTTCAGCCTTTAGTGTTTTAGCCTTTAGCCTGTGCTCTATCACTCTCCTGTTTATCTTTCTTTTGCTCTTCTGTCTCTTTTCTGTCAGACAGTCCAGCTCATGTTTCCACTATTATTGCTTAATAAATCACAGAAATTGTTTTTAGCAGAGAAAAACACAGATCTCTCCTCTGTCTGCTAAACTTTGGTGTTGTCATAGAAACTTCCACTTGCTGTTCATTAATCAAGTCCAGGGCGACCCCAATTGGAGGTCTTTACTTTAGATTTTCTTCCTGTCAGGAGTGACAGTCTAATCTATGTTTATTAAAGTTAAACAGAGGCAGAATCAGCAGGACTCCCCTTTATGACATCACACTCAAATTAAAGTTTTTAATGAGTAAGTCAATGCAAACTAAAATGTCTCATGTCTTTCAAAACATTATTCTACAGCTTTTTTTTCCTAAAAAAATGCTGAACTGTTATCTTAAACCTGCAGAATGAACTAAAACATAAACAGTTCCTTAGATTCCAGTTTTTGCAGTGCATCTCTTTCTTCTCTCCTCCGGTCTCTCTGTAGATTTTGCAGCAGGATGTTGCTCCGTATTGTCCTCCCTCTCTTAATCCAGCCTGGTATCTTTTCAGTCAATGTTTTGGCTGCTCTTGAATCTGTCACACAGCCTCCCTTAAAGTGTATCACACTCTCAGGGTGAATGACAGCTCAGTACGACCCGTGTCCTCACAGAGACCATGAATGCTTCATCTCGTCTCCTGAAACCTTGAATGAATCTTTAAACTGACTCAGGTCTCAGTTTTCTTGTCTCTCTCACTCACCTTTATCTCTTTCTGCGTCTCTCCGGGTTTGAACACCAGCGTTCCCTCGCTGTACTCGTAATCCGAGCCGGCGTTGGCTGATCCGTCCTCCGTCCTGTAGTCCACGTAGAAGGTGTTCTCCCCCAGCCCCCCTGAGCGGCACAAATAAAACAGTTATCACTCTCAATGCATGAAAAATCTGCCTGTTTGCTCCTAAAACCTCCTCGGCTTCACTCTGCAGAGCAGCAGGAGCTGAAAATTCAGATCTGTTCCTCCTTCGTTATCTGCACCGGGAGCGTTATAACTCTCACCACCACTCTTATAAATCTCACTCTGGATGGACTTAAAGAGCTTTTTAGTGTCGTAAAAAAGTTAGTGCTGAAAGAATCACACCTGGTGGAGGGTGAAAACTAACTAAAGAAGAGATAAAAACTTTAAAAAAGAGTCTTATGGTTTGTGATTTAGGACAGCCACTGTGATTTGTGTCCAGAGAATTGCATTGTGGGGAACATATTAACTCTGCAAAGAAGTTTCACGATATAAGAAAGTTGTGATGCTCCTTGAGTCTCTGAGGTGAGTTTTTATCTGGTTATAAAAAAAGAACTTAATTTATATTGATGTTCTTTTGTTGGCGACAGAATTTAAACAGTTTATCTGCCCTGGAATAAATTATTTATATACAGTTTCTCTTCGTGTCTAATGCTGTGGATTGATCGACTTCACGTCACAGAAGCAGAGTCCGAGGGATTTAGTTAAACAAACAAGACTGAGTTTGAGATTCATTGGTTGAAAAACACAAAATACACACATTCACTGGACAAAACCAGCAGAGGCCTGTTACACAAAAACTAGGATATAGATCCCGCTGTCAATCACAGATTCACTGATTCACCATGACAAGGAGAGCAGCACATATACTTTTCCCATTCAAGAGCAGAAATCCTCATGAAGGCGAACAAGGAAGTAGAAGACCAAATAAAGAAGACAGGCAACAACAGAAAGCATAGAAAAGCATTACAGACTGCCTTAATGCATAAGACTCAGTCCTTCATCAAAACATCACAATTACAATTCAAAAAGAGAATTTCCCTCTCTGAAAACTGAACTGTTTAATTGTGAGTGAAATTGTGTAAATGTCACTTCATCAGATTGTAAAGTTGTGTATTTTCTCCTTATACTGTTTCTTTGTCATATATATCACCTTGCAACCATGAGTGAGGAGGGCACACAGTGGACATGCGACCATGCTGTACATGAGTGTATTACCTCTGGTCTCAACAACCAAACAGACTGATCTCTGTGATGTTCTGACCTCAACATGTCCACACTGATAGGTAAAGTAAGTCTGTTTTCTTCCTCTCTTTGATTTTATGTTAAAACCTGAAGAAATAAAAGTATCTTGGTGCCCACAGTTTCTGTTTTTTATGTCTGCTTTGCTGCAGAAACCACTAAGAGTGTAAAATAAGTCTGCGCCCTGCAGTTACAGCCTGCTGTTTAGAGTCTGCACAGCATTAAAGAGTTATCAAATATTCAAAGATTAAACTGGAAGAGATCAAAGACAGATAAAAATGTAGAGCTGGAGTAAGCAGGAATCTGAAGATACAGATTTGTTCTCTTTTACCACACAGACTTCCTCTAACTGAATCATTTAGCGTGTTTCCTCCTCACCGTGACAAACCACAGCCAGCGTCAGGATGCCGCAGTTCTCCATGCACTGACTGTGGGCGCTCTCGAACGAGATGCGGCTGCAGATCCCAGAATCCTCTTCTTCTGGGGCCTCCTCGTCTGTGACGGCGGTGCGGCGAGCGTGGTCGGCTGCGTGCTTCTTCAGGACGTTACCGGCTCCGATCATCATACGGGTCGCCTAAGAGGACATAAAACAGAGACAGGGTTTCACTTTCAGACAGTTTTTCTGACTTTTAGAAACTATAAAAGAAAAACTCAGGCTGAGAGAAATCCTTGAACTACTTTAAGTCCTTGAGCAGGTTTGGACAACCTTGTGTTTGCCTCAGGGACTGCGACGAACATTGTGTGTGTGTGTGTGTGTGTGTTACCTGAATGCGGTAGAAAGCTCTGCTCTTCTGTTGGTGCAGCAGGGCGTAGTAGTTGGCCAGCTCCACCAGCTGGTCCAGCTCTTTGTCAGGATATTTCTGCTTCAATTCTTTTAGGATCCGAATCACCTGGAGGACAAAAGGACAAGATTAACGAGTGAAAAACAACTTCACAAATGCTTCGACTCCTCGGAAACATGTTGTGCAATGCTCTCTGGTCATTTTTACATCTCCACATCTTGATTTTACCCACTGAGTAAAAAATATTTAGACTCTCTTTGAGCACTTAAATATTTACAAACTGCATCAATGAAAAGAGAGCAGGAAAAAGCAGAAAGTTTGAAATAAAGTTAGAAATAAAATATTTATCACAAGAAGAAAATAAGTGCTTTGAATCATTTTTACATTTGGATTTGCAGAGCAAGGATTAACAAAAGCAGATGAAGAAAACTAAAACCGAACAGATGTGACATTTATAGATTTCATCAGATGGAGATGTTTTTCTTTGTGTGATCAGACAAAATAGAGGCATAAAGTTTGGTGAAAAAGTCAAGCAGCAACTTTCAGCATTGAAAAGTGAAGTCAAAGCAGTATTGCAAAAACATGCAGTTCCTCAACTGTCCACTAGGGGCTGTCTCTAAAAAACCCAAGTTAAAGCCAACACCTAATGTAAAAATATAAGGCAATGTGAAAGAACTAAAGCCCTGTTTCCACAAAGCAGTTCAGTGTGGTTTGTCATGGTATAGCACACATTTTGTGGTGTTTCCTTTGACTAAAACCAGGACAGATGTATTTAAACAGCCTCTGCCTTCGTTTGTTTACAACACCACCAACTACAGTGACGCCCATCAAAATGACAGTTTAGCTCTCTAAATGGTTGTGGTAACCATGGTTACCACCAGTTACAGTCCCTTTTCTTTCTTTCACATTCAGCAAACTGAATCTCACGGGACGAAAGTTCACTCAAGTTATGCAAAGTTCTAGTCGTAATGGAAACAAGGCGCAATTATACTTTATTCAAACTTCAGAAATATCACTTTAATTCTGCAAAAAAGTGCAAAGGAAATGCAGCCAATGAGGAGGTTCAAAGCCATTTTGTATCAACGCTCCATACAAGAAAGAGTCCTGTGATGTCACGGAGACTACGTCTATTTATTATACAGTCTGCAGTTATAACCTGAGTCAATATGCTTATTTCTACAATGGAATAAAACACCTGAACAGCCTGGATAACAAAAGAAACAGTAGCTTTTAAAACGCATATGCTGACCAAAAGCCTATTGATTCACATTTTACATACACCAAGGATCATATTAAATCTGCTATGTTGCAATCTAATGGTTAGAGGCTAAACTTATTATATCTATATATGTTATAACTTATATATATCTTTCATATTTTCTGTATTCAAATGTACAATAACCACTCAATTTAGAATCCATAAGAATGCAAAATCACACAAAACCTTTTTTTTTTTAAATATCTGTTAATTGATCCAGGTAGTAAGGGGTTAAGTGGCCACCTGGCTGGAGTGAGGCCAAAAAGCACCCAAATAAAGCCAACAAAGGAGCTTTAAATCAATAAAAGGTATAAAAGTCCAGCAAAATAACTGAGTTGAAAAGTCACCTCAGCTCCACCTGCGCCTGTTTCCAGTTGATAAAAAGTTGCTTTGCAGGAGTGTGAGTGAGTGAAGTGGGTTTGAAGTTTGTGTGAAGCAGGTTTCTCTGTTCGTAAATGACATTTCAGTTCCTAACACACGGCTTTTATTTGATCAAACATCTGTGAGGAGACGATAAATCTGAAAGTGTCTCTGCTCTCAGATTTCACACCTACACTCTCTGAGTAACTCAGTGCAGGGGAGGAGAGCAATCACAGGCTTATTAATGAGAATAAACTGACCACAGAGGCTAAAAACATCACTGTGCATGAAAAGAGCGAGGAATTACCACATTTACAGGACAAAGATATTCATATATTTGCTGCTAAAAGCCGTGAGGCGGCAACACTGCACCTCAGTGTGAAATCTTTAGTCTCTCTGCTGCTTATTGGGAGAAATCAGCAGGAGTCTATTTATCAGAGCCCAACGGTTAACCGGAAACTTCCTCTGTCTCCTGCAGGTTCATCATCCATTATTACGGCTCATTTCCAATCATAATCACGACTTTAAAAATGTTTTTTTCAGCGTTTTACTCCATTTTCAGCAACACAAATGCAGGGAAATGAGATTAGAGAATATTACAGAGAACAATCTGTGGAGCTAAGGAGCCTGAAAATGAGTTTTGTTTCAGTTTTGTGTGAATTAAAGCTTCCTTTACTCTCCATCATGTCTCCTCTCATCAGCTTTTGATTTCCCTATGAGTGGAATTTTTTTACCACAATTGAATAAATATTTTAACGAGACAAATAATTTCTATCAGATTTTTAAAAATGTTTTCTGCCCCGTCTTCACCTCTTTGCGGCTCTCGTCCAGCTCCTTGCTGCTCTCCATGTTCACCATGGCGCTGTTGGAGTTCGGCAGGTTTCCTCCGATGTTATTGGCCGCAGCTCCTGCCGCCCCGTCCTGAGCGCCGCCCGCGCAGTTCTCGGCGGGGACCACAGCGCCCCCTCGTGGTGCGAACTTCCCGTCCATGATCATCTCCATGCCGCCCTTGTTGGGTGTCAGGTCTCCCTCGGTTTCCACGACGATGCCGTGACGCTTGTCGGCGCGGTAACGCTTGCCCATATACTTGTAGAAGAGGAGACGACGGTCTGCGATCCACGCCAGGATGACGCACACGGGGAAGAAGAGGAGGGTCACCAGAGCCTCCCACACCTGAAACACACACAAGAGTTCAAACATATCAAAAGTGTTGTTTCATCAAATTATTCCAAGTGGGGGGTTTAATAAGTAAGGGTTTAATAAACAACACATTGGCCTCACATCCACGACGCCGGGCGACATGACGGACAGGATGAGGTAGAGCCAGATGTAGGCGAAGATGCTCCAGAAGGCGGTGATGAAGAAAACACGGAGGTGTTTGATCTTGCGGCTCTCTCCGTTGGGAATCGTCCACACGCAGATCCCGATGATCACGAACATGTTGAAGGCGGCGCTTCCGACGATGGTCCCAGGTCCGAGCTCGCCCGCCTTAAACTGATGACCGCACACCTGCAGGAGGAGGAAGAGACGGTCGAATCAAAGATCCACGTGTGTGATGACAGATAAACGTGTGTGTGTGTGTGTTTACCTCTATGACAGACAGCAGTATCTCTGGAGCGCTGGATCCTAGAGCCATGAGCGTTAGATTGGACACTGTTTCGTTCCATATTCGAACCGTCGCTACCGATGTTTCCCCGTTCGGCATAGTGATGGTCACTTCCTTTTCCTGTTGAAAAACACACAACTTTCATTGACCTCTAAGTTCCTGAAACACTTGCTCTGCTCAGCTCGGGGGGCGGGATTTTTGGAGGCCATCAGATTGATGTGACTAATTAGAAAGATAAGAGGAAAGTAAATCGAACTCCAGACCTTCACAGACCTGAGAGAGAAACATTTGGCTCTCCAGACTCCTGCTCATCACCTACAAAACCCTCAATGACCTCGCTCCCTCGTGCCTGACCAACCTTCCCAAACACGACTCTCAACTCTTTATGTAAACATTAACTTTCACCTCAGAGAAAGAAAACAACCACAAGATCACGAACAGTCTGAGAGATAATGTCTGTTTCATTATATTTGACAAAAACTGCAAACGAGAGTCTGCCAGACACTGATGATACTTTGAGCTTTTGTTATGACTGTTTCAACATGTTTCTCTGAAAAACCACAAAGTAAGATGCAGAAAATTCATAAATATGAAGCTGCCTCAGATTTCTAATTGAAATACACTAAAAGATCCTCAGAGACGACGACTATAGTCTGATGAACTCTCAGACCACGTGGTTGCAGAGCAGATAACAGACACACAACAAGGATGTGATGATTCACAGTTGTGGATAAAGTACCTGTGAAGACTTTCTGGATAGTTGTGATGAACCAAGACCTATAAGACAACCATTTACCAGATACAATGCAATAAGGTTATGTGTTTCTCAACAGTGACGTAGCACTGTTGTTTGAAACGTGACAACAATCAAACTTTGTAGCTTTGTAGTGTAGTTTAGTAGTCGGCTACATGTAGCAAATTGGTACCGTGTAACGTAAGTGAATCCTGGTTGTGTCCTACCAGTGCTGATCTACCAACTCCAACCTCACCAAGCAGAGCAAACGTTACCTGGCTCTTCATTTTATTGATAGACTCTCAGGTTTGAACAGATCACTGCAGAATAACTGCTGCATGTGGGTCCAAGTAAATATCAACACAAACAGCTTGACCTGTATTTTGGCCTTTAGCTCACATTTTAGCCTTCAGCCTGTGTTATAAACCTTTGGTCTGTCTTTTAGCTTTGGTCTGTCTTTTAGCCTTTGGTCTGTGTTTTAGCCTTTGGTCTGTCTTTTAGCCTTTGGTTTGTGTTTTAGCCTTTGTTCTGTGTTTTAGCCTTTGGTCTGTGTTTTAGCCCTTGGTCTGTGTTTTAGCCTTTGGTCTGTGTTTTAGCCCTTGGTCTGTCTTTTAGCCTTTGGTCTGTGTTTTAGCCTTTGGTCTGTGTTTTAGCCCTTGGTCTGTGTTTTAGCCTTTGGTCTGTGTTTTAGCCTTTGGTCTGTCTTTTAGCCTTTGGTCTGTGTTTTAGCCTTTGGTCTGTGTTTTAGCCTTTGGTCTGTCTTTTCGCCTTTGGTTTGTCTTTTAGCCTTTAGGCCACGTTGTACTCTTTAGCTTGTGCTCTATCACTCTCCTGTTTATCTTTCTTCTACTCTTCTCTCCCTTTTCTGTCTCCAGGAATTGTTTTCAGCAGGGAAAAACATAGATCTCTCCTCTCACTGCTGAACTTTATCAGCTGGCGTTGTATTGCCATAGAGACTTCGATTTGATGAAAATCTATCTGGTTCAGTCCGACCCAGCCAGTTTCAGTTGGGAAGCTAGGAATTAGCATGTAGAAATAACCTATTTTAACGCTGATAACCTCATTTTAGATTGTTGTTTTTGATCAGGCATATATCTAGGTATGAAGCCAATACCTTGGAGCCCCTTAACAAAAACCTGCGGTCTTGTTAAGGGGTACTGTTGCTTCCCTTCTACGAACAGATGAAATGTTCCTGGTTTGTTGAGCATGTTTTCAGTCTCTCTCCTTCACGTTCTTTTCTCCCTCCAGCTGACCTACACACCCTGACTCTGAACATCAGCATCACTCACACCTCCTGGGACCTTTCCTCTCTTTCTACAGTGACCGCAAAGTTCAACATCTGAGCCATTAGGAGCCGCACGGGAATACGCACACAGAAATACACACACGGAATTACATCACTGCGACTTTGAACCAACTCTATAACCTGACAGTACCTGCTTATGATGAACCTTTTCCTCCTGGATGAGCACACAGCTCTCCCTCTGCGTCAGTGTGTGTGTGTGTGTGAGGGTCGTTTACACACAGACAGAGGATGAATGGTTGCAGAGGGAGTTCTGTGTAAGCATTATTAAAAAAAACCATCAGACCTAACTCACATTAGAGGAACGAAACATGATGATGCAAACAGATTCTGGTTTCCTGATCGACCTCGAACACATCAGGAGCTAATGATGCTTCATGGATCTGTCTGCTGGATTATAAATAGATAAACTCTGGAAGTTGTTGGTTTCATATCCTAAAGAAAGCAATTATATTTATATCAATCAACAAACTCTATGAGATGCTTGTTTGATTGAAGATGCTTCCATTAAAGACAGAAAACTTGTCGAGGTATTTGACACAATATGAGCCTCATTCATTGACAAGACCAGAAAAAAAGTCTCATTTTGAAACATTAACCCTTTAACTACCTCCTCGACTAAATGGTTTAGCAGATTTGGTGTTACTATATTTCAAGAAGATAAGAGTTCATCCATCTCTACCACTTGGTAAAAGTATGCGATGAATCTTAAGCCTTTTTTTTTCACCACCACAGTCAAGTTGTTGAGATGATGTATTGTAGACATAAAAATGTGCCTTTGTTTTGCACAGTAGCATTCAATCATAAGAAAAAAACGATTGTGAGAATTATTAGTTATCGCACTTGAGTACAGTTGATAAATTTGCAAATGCAGTTTTTCCTTGTTTCACTCAGTATTTCAGAAATCAAACAGTGAAATTAAACGTTTTTTTATACG
This sequence comes from Thalassoma bifasciatum, assembly GCA_008086565.1. Taxonomy (NCBI): domain Eukaryota; kingdom Metazoa; phylum Chordata; class Actinopteri; order Labriformes; family Labridae; genus Thalassoma; species Thalassoma bifasciatum. The sequence continues at coordinate 23,168 of RPOG01002461.1, forward strand.
TTTTTCTACTCTCCAAAAAGATCTAGTCTGATGCAGCTCTGGAAAAAATTAAGAGACCACTGCAAATTTTTCAGAAATCAGCATCTCTACATATTTGGAAATTTTACTCAAACAAATACCTATGAATAGCAAAATCAGAGAAACTGAAAAATTTACAGTGGTCTCTTAATTTTTTCTAGAGCTGTATGTTGTGATTTTATGGTAATAGGAGACGGATTCATCAGTAAATCAGCCGGAGCTGTTAAATAAAGGCTCATGAGCAAAAAGGTTCTTGATTGGAGACTCCATCTGGGCTGGAGCCTCTCTGTGTGGAGGGAATGTGATGAATTTGACAAGTTCTGGCTGTTTTAGTTGAAATTTCTGGACTCTGCTTCTCTTTACTCGCAGAGAACGAGCAGCTCTCACCTGCGCCAGATTTCTAAAATCTCCACCTGCATTGAAGCCCTGCAGTGAGGCGTCTCCGGTGCCAGATTATTCTTGCATATCATGTAGTATCTCGGCCAATTCATTAGAGTTCTCTTGTAGAATTGCGAATGTTTGAGCCTTCCTGCTTTTGCATTTCATCAGTGACCAATCTCTTCCACATTGCTGTTCCTGGATTCACATCTCCAGTCTTCAACTCTACTTTGATTTCTTCTCTTTCACCTTTTTCCCTTCAGTAAATTCACCAACTGCTTCATCTGCTGCCAGTTGGGTTTTTGGGTCCAAACTAAATTACCTGTCTGTCAAAGTGTAACTGCATTTTCTCTCCAAGTCCTCCAGCGTCCTCTCACATGCTCATCAGGTTGATTGGTCTCTCTAAATTGCCTGTATGTGTATGTGTGTGTGTGTGTGTGTGTGTGTGTGTGTGTGTGTCCACATGTTGGCCCTGTGAAAGTCTGGCAGCTTCTCCTTCCTCCCAATGACAGCTGGGGAAGACTCCAGCCCCCTGAAGTGGAAAAGATGTCGAGATAACGGATGGACGACTGGATTGGTTTCTCACCTGTGACGTGATGACCTCTATGGACGCCATGAAGCGGTCGGCGATGATGGACACTCCCAGAAACATGTACATCAAGGACACGAAGTAGACCACGGCTCGTGCCACCTGGTCTCCGAGTCCGGGGCTGTTGGGCTGCCAAACGGGCAGCAGGATGCCCGGTCTGCAGATCGGCACCTCGTCACACTTGTTCTTTTTACTGGACATGTTGCTGAAACTGTACGGCATGGAGGGAGGGAAGTAGGAGGGGAAGGAGGAGGGGGAGACGCTCCGCAGGCTGGGGTCACTGCTGGGCTCGCTGCGCTGGGACTCTGCCTGACAGGGGGGGATGGGGAGGAGGACGAGGAGGGAGAGGAGGAGGAGGAAAGGGGCGGTAGAGACGGAGAGAGACATGGTGCTGTGTGGCTCCCTGGTTACGCAGGAGGAGAAGGTGAGGCGGAGGACGGAGGGAGGTGGGAGGGGGGGCCGCCGGGTAGAGCTGAGGTGGTGCGAGTCGCTCACCTGCAGGAAAGAGAAGGAGAGGGAGACAAATTGAGGAGAGCGTTAGTTCAGGCAGGTTACAAGGTCAAGTTCGGCACAGTTCATCAGCTCCAATCAGCTGACAGCTCCTTCCACCTCCACCTTTCTGCTGCGTCTGATTTCACCAGGGTCATGTGTTCTCTCTGGTGTTCACCTCTCTGCCTTTGCTTCGCTTTGCACCCACATGAGCAGACACTGACCAATAGACCTATCTTAACTTGCCCCCTATTAATCTGCAGAGCCACTTTACATATGTTGGTTATATCATGCTCACTGGTTTGCAATGGCAATACTCCATTATACTCTATACAGTCATGGACAAAAGTATTGGCACCCCTGGAATTTTCCAGAAATACACCAATTCTCCCAATTATATATGTTTTGGTATAAATGTGTTTATTTCCTTGATGTGCATTGGAAAAACAAACATAAAAAAATGAAGAAAAAAGCCAAAGTGGACTCAATTTTATACAAAACACAAGAATTAGGCTTGACAAAATTGTTGGTACCCTTTTAGAATTGTGGGTAAATCATTTAATTTTGCATTTTAAGTCACTCCTTCGCACTTCTTTCTCACAAAGACACACAATACAAAGGTTCAGTCAACTTTTGTACATTCTAACTGGCGTCAGGTGTAATTTCCAGAGTTTAAACAAGCATCACCTGCTTGAAATTGGATATATTTTTGTGTGAGAAAATGAAACAACTACAGCAGGGTTGCCATTATGTTACTGTTAAATAAACTGTTTTTTTTTCTGTAACAAAAATTTACAGTATTTTACTGTTCATCATACATTTTACCTTGTGACCATGAGTGAGGAGGGCACACAGTGGACATGCTGTACATCGATGTGTCGCATAGGTCACACATAGACTTGCAGAGACTGGTTAGCCACACTCCTTAGGTGTCAAGGATATCATTTAATAATGGTATCTTCTCCTGCAGAACTCTAAATGAAAATTCCTCTGAATATATTGTATAAGCAGAACATCAGATTACTGTACACGACTGTAATTCGTGGGGAAATACTGCTGATTTACACAGCCTGTCTACACCGCAGAGCAAAGACAGCTGTGGGGTGTAGACAGGGTGAGTCACCCGTGTGATTCATCCATGTACAGCGGTGCCTCATGTCCACTGTGTGCCCTCCTCGCTCATGGTTACATCACACATTGCATCCAACTCTAGGAAAACGCTCACTCTTCCACAAATACTGTATTTTTAGCATCCAGATCAGAGCCATACCACCAAATAAAACTTAATGCATGCAAATATATTGAGGAGTGTGGTCTTGACTGATATCTAGTTGATGCTTTCCAGCTTAGAACCCCTGAATATCAAACACGACTCTTTTATCATAAGCACTATTCAGAAAATGAGAGGCTCAAAGTAAAGTTTAGATGCAATAACATCACTCGAAGTGGAAGCAAAGACGTGAAGCACACTCGCTCTGCATGGTGAGAACTGAGGCTGAGACGCGTTCACCCGAGTGGAAAATGTTCGTGAGCAATTTGCACATTTCCCGAAGCTGTTTGACTCCTTTCTATGAGACGGCGGGAGAGTGAGAGGACAAGAAATCTGAAGGGAAATCAGAGGAAGAAACGCTCCAGGTCTGGATCCTTCAGGGTGATTTTAGTTGAACAATTTCTTGCTGCCCACCGCCTTCCCCCCTGCGGACTCCAATTTTACATCATCACTCCTTCATTTCTGTTGATCTGTAGATACATGATGGTTGGACCCAAACAGGATCCTCTAAATGTAAATACAAAGCATCCTCCTCAGGAGAACAGATCAAACCTCAGTGACTCACACTGAAGCGTCACTGAGAGAGTCATCGATTCTCTTCATGCTCCAAGATTCAACGTTAATGTGAAGAATGTTAATCGATGTTCTGGGAACAAAAACTGGTAGAAAGCATGATTAACAGATGACGTCATGTGACCGAGACCCTGCTGGTCTTTGTTCATGGAGGAGTGAGTCAGAGGATTTCAGAGAATGGACACAAAGAAGGAAAAAGAAAAACAGTATGAGAGGGATGTTTTTCTATTATTTATAAATGGCTATAACGTTAAAATGCTGGATGCTCAGACTAAACGTGCAGATGTAAAAACTCTACATGTTGATATGCTGTAGAAATCTCTGAATCTGTCTGAAAAGTAATTAAAATCCTCACGAGAAACTTGTTGAAATGATGATGTTGTCACATAAGGATCTCCCAATGCTCTGTTTATGGATACTGTTTTTCTGATACTGGTGAAGAATGAAATATAGACTTCTTTTATTTTTCATTTTTTGTCAAGAAAAGATCAGTTAACACAAGTCTTTGTATCCAGAGGTCCAAACATCACAATTAAAAACACAGACTGACCTTGTATCTTGGGGAGGAAGCAAAAGATGGAGCATCTTAAGACACTACACTGCAAAAACAAAAATCTAAGCAAGTCATTATGTCTTATTTGTTGTAAAAAATTGTATTATTTTTCTTGATTTGAGCCACATTCACCAGACCAGGTCATAAAAATGTCTTATTTCAAGTTTTTTAAAGACAAAAATGAGGTGTAAATTGCTTGTAACAAGTCAAAAAAAATCTGCCAATGGGGTAAGACGAATTCGCCCGGGAAGTTTCTTGAAATTAGAAAGATGTCTTAAAACAAGAATCTTTTATCTTATCCGATTGGCTGTTTTTTTTTCACTTGTTACAAGCAATTGATGCCTCATTTTTGTCTTTAAAAAACTTGAAATGAGACATTTTTATGACCTTGTCTAGTAAATCTGGCTCAAATCAAGAATAGTAAGACAAATTTTATTAAAAACAAGACATAATGACTTGCTTAGATTTCAGTTTTTGCAGTGTAAACACACAAAGATACTATAGTTACAATTACACATGACAGAGGTATGGGCCTCAAACACCAAGGTCTGCCCATAGCCCTGCTCCTGACTGGCCACCAGAGGGAAGGGGGTTTGTGGAGCGGGGAGCCTTAAAGAGACAGACACTAAAACAAAGTGTTTTAGGCCCCCATACACAATATTTCCCCTGAAAATGCCAAAAAAAAACAAAAAAATGCAGGGAAAGAAAATCTGCATTTGCACAGATATGCCAAGGGACTAAAAACGCTGTCGTATGCCAGGCCTGTCATTTTGTTGAAAAGCAATCAGCAGATTCAGCAGCACAAGCTTGGCAAGCATGATGTCAGCGTTTTCACTGAAAACTCTGGCTTACTATTTACATGGCAACGCTGAAATGGCATTTCAGAAAAACTCCACTCTTGAGGCTGCTTTCAGAAGTTCCTGTTTTAGGTCTGCCAAAACGCCATTTCAGTGAAAACCAGAGGCCAAAATGCAATTATAATTTTGCAACCTCAAACTGTTGTTGTGTAAATGGCCCCTCAGACGGTCTGAAAAAAGTTTTTCCAAAACACCAGAGAGAGAAAATGGGTGTTTTTTTTATTTACATACAGATACAACAGGGGCACCAGAGGGATAGACTGAAAACTAAAAGCTCAATACCCCCACTTTAAAAAGCTCATTTACATTAAGCATTAACATCTGATTAGAGTGACCAGCCCAAATTGTGGTCTTTGAAGCATATAGGTTGAAGTTTCTAGAAGTTCACTAAATTAATGATCCCTTCAGGCAAAAAAAACTTACTTCTGACAAGAACCTCAAACTCAGGTGTGAACTCACAGGAGAAAATAGATGAATTTAAAAATTAGTCGTAGGTGGGACTGATGTTTGTTTTGTCATGGCATCACTGCAAAAACTGAAATCTTAGCAAGTCAGTATATCTTATTTTTTGTCAAATTTGTCCTACTACTCTTTATATGAGCTACTTTCTATTGATAAGTCCTGGAAAATTTCTTGTTTTAAGTTATTTGAGGACAAAAATGAGTTCGGAATTGCCAATGGGATAAGGAAAAAGTTTCATCTTTCTAATTTCATTAAACTTCACGAGCAAATTTTTCTTATCCCGTTGGCAGATTTTTAAACTTGTAACAAGCAATTCAGGCCTCATTTTTGTCTTTAAATAACTTTAAATAAGACATTTTATGAACTGGTCTGGTGAATGTGGTTCAAATCAAGAAAAATAAGACAACTTTTACGACTAAGAAGACAATGACTTGCTTAGATTTCAGTTTTTGCAGTGTTAGAATTAGAGTGTTTTTGTTTCACGCATCAGTCATTTAAGGAGCTTTTCCTCTGAGAAAGATCATTTTTCTCGGAGGATAACGACTGTGAGGTTTCTCTTGTGAAAATAAAACAAGAGGCAAACAAAAAGAAAGAAAGAAAGAAAACAATCACACACATCATATCCATCTCTGGTTGTGGGGGACAAGTTTCTTAGACTGACAGTTTGAGGGAAAAGATTTAGGAAAATCTATAAGGAAGGAAAGTGAGATAGAAAAAAGAAGAAAGAGGTAGTGAGAAAGAAAAGGTTAAAAAAGGACGATGCAGTGACAGCAGGACTTTGGCAGAGAAGAGAGGACACACCAACACGAGCGGCATTCGAGGACCGGACGGAGGTTTGTGTATTTAGGTCGATTTTTTTAAAGCTGAGTCACACAAACGCGGGATGATTCACAGCTTTCTGTATATGTGTGTGTATGCCTCATTCTTTTGGGTTACGCTTTTCTGTTTGGCACCATGTCAGAGTGTGTGTTTTATGTGTGTGTGTGTGTGTTTGTGCCATTTGGTGAGATTTAGACCTCAGTGTGACACCAAAGGATGGACAGATGGACTGAACCTGTTATCCTGTGCATCGATCCTTAAATGCACCGCTCTCTTCTTCTGTGTGTGTGTGTGTGGGAGAGGACACCAGCACCTGCTCACTCCGTCTGTTTTACGCACCTCTGATAATCTCACTCCATCATCACCTCACACAAACTTTACTGCTGCTTCTCTTTCATTTACTTTACTGCAATTTTCCACTTCAGGTTTGGGTCTTTGGAAAGGTCAAAGGAGATTGAAGATGGGTGAAGAAGTGAGGGAACGAGGAGAGATGGAGCGAGGGATGAGAAGGTGAGAGTAATAACTACCCCAGCTTACATTCTTGAGTTAACTTTACTAGTTCATCCACAATATGCACTTCTTACTTGCATTTAGGTAGTAACAGTTACTGTAGTCAGTGGAAAGGATGATGATTTACTCACTAAAACTCTAGTAACTCTGAATTCTTGACCCATTTATAAATAGATTGGTTTATTAAAAATCTTATTCATGTGGCTATGAATTTTCAAATTGCATTTTTTTATTTGAAAATATTCTTAAGTTTGCAAGGTAGTTAACTAAGTTTCTGACGTATATAACAAACCAATGACTGTATATAGAATGGACAGCGTGCTTCCGCCTGTCACCGTTCTACGTTTTTGAAGCCAAAAAACCCCGTTTCTCTAGCCGCCATTGTGCAGCCAGAGTCTGCGCAGTAGAGAATTTCCGGTGGAGCAGAGTAAAAAAGAGAAATAAAAATATTTATTTCTTCTTCTTCAGAAGGTTTAGTCTCCTTTTGGCTCTTTCCTGAAGTTTCTTATATCCCCGGTAAAAACTACTCACGAACGGCAGCTGTCAACTATCTTAAAACAAAACTTATATCACGGTTTTAAACGTCCAATAACTAATGAGAAACTAACTTCTCAGAGAAAAAACACCTGAACACCATGCAGCCAGATGACATCATCATACTACCTCAGCGTAAAGAGAGAAACGTTTCTACTAGGTATCGTAATTTTTTTAAGTGTCCCGGCTCATAACTGGAATAAATGGGGAGGCGGGGCTTATGACCTATACTGCAGCCAGACACCAGGGGGCGGGGCTTATGACCTATACTGCAGCCAGACACCAGGGGGCGGGGCATCTGCTGGAGGCTTCAGTTTGAGCCGAACGTCGTTACGTCCACTTATTATACAGTCTATGTAACAAACCAAGTCGTTTGAAAATCAGCTGTAAATTGAGCAACCAACAGTTATTTCAAAGTCCATGCTCCATTGACTGTAATGTAATGAGTGATCGGGCCCTGTTCCAAGATGGCCGCCATGTGACGACGTTACTTCCCATTGGCTTACAGTGCATACAAGGCATCTAGCCTCTCATATATAGCTATGTGTGCAACAATCCAGCTAACAACCGTAGCACTAAAAGCAGCCTGCTGAATCGACTTTGGCACCATCGTTTTGTCTTTTCAGGTAAAATTCAAGGTAAGTAAACGAGTAAGTGTCTCTGTTTATATGTTCGACTTCCTGCTACAACTGTTCAGGCATTCAGAGTAAGGGAATTGGATTTGAGAGACTTGACTTGAGTAACTGAACTGAGCTTAATTCCTTAACAAACCTTGTAACTGTGAGAGAGGAGGGCACACAGTGAGCATGAGAGCCTGCTGTACATGGTTAACTCACGCAGGTGTCACAAACTGTCTTAACTTTGTGGTGCAGACTGGCTGTCTTTGCTCTGTGGCGTAGACTGATGGGCAGCTTTAATGGTCAAATTAGAGGCGAATGGAAAACATTCACACAAGAATTTTCTTTGAGAGTTCTACAAATAAAAAATATGTGTTGATATCTTTGACATCCAGTCTATGCCATAGACTGCTGGACTAAGCCATGGGGCATAGACAGCATTTGTCCCCTATGTCAATATCAATGTCAGCTCTATTTATATAGCACATTTAAAAAAGCCAGCAGCCAACCAAAGTGCTTTACAGTGCAAAGTGACAACAAAAACAGTTTAAACCAATACAGCAATAAAACAAAAAAAGCTATATAAGCAATAAAAAAGCATAAAGGATATCGTAAAACAACAAAACACAACTTAACAGACACAGCAAAAGTGGCTACAATCTGCCAGAAGCCAAGGAGAACAAGTGTGTTTTAACTGTGTAAATATCCATAAACAGTAGGGTCATGTCCACTGTGTGCCCCCCTCACTCATGGTCAACCTTTTTTTTAAAAATTAATGATAACTAAGTAACCTAAGTAACCTCCTCCGAGTAATGAGGAGGAGAGAGACGGGGGAGGTGAGGAAAAAGGATGCAGAAACGAGGGAGAGTAAAGGTCCAGGACTGGTTTCATTCACATCGCTCAGGGTTCAGGTGAAGCGTGTTGCCATGGTTACCAGGGTAGAGGTTTGGTTGGGCAATTTATCACCAGAGATAGTGTGTGTGCGTGCGTGTGTGTGGGTGGGAACGAAGGTATAAGAGAGAGAGAGAGAGTGGGGATAAAAGAAGGGAGAGCCTCTATTTATCACTAGAGTTAGACCGAGCCCTGGGACAAACCCACTAATCTGTACTTTCACACACACACACACACATTTCCCTGGAGGAAAGGGTAAGTTGGTAGAAAGCTCTCTCAGCAGAAAACATCCACACACACACACACACACACACACACACACACACACACACCCTTTACACCGTCTTTCACACATTCCACTGCTCGGCCATTAAAAGCATTTAAAGGGTCAGTTCGTCTAAAAGCACCGAGCAGCAACATTCACACCCTGAGGCTGAATCTCTTTGACTCTGAATACAAAGAAAAGTCAGCATCAGCTCCTCATAGGCCTCTGTTTGCTGTTTATGTCACCTCCTGTGGCGATACATAATAACACCAGGTGTGTTTTGGTCAAATATACAGGATTAAAAAAACCCTCCCATATAAATTACTGTTACTCCTCAACCATTTGGACGAGCGAGAAAATTCAAACAGCTCCTGAAAGAAGAAAAGACGAACTCTACAGGCATCTTCATAGCATTACAGTACTGCAGAGGAATCCACATCCCAATCATATATTGGATATGATATATGATGCAAACTGTTCTCATTACCATAACTCTTCAACTATTTGGGCAAGAGGAAAACTTCAAACAGATCTTTAACCCTTTAAGACTGAACATGTCCAGTTTGCCAGAGCATTTTTGTGACTTTTTAGAAACTGTAATGTGATTTTTTTGCATTAAACTCTTGATTTACATGAATACCACTCTCATGTCCCAAACTTTAATGAAACATATAGACTTATGTACGGACTAAATTAATAAATTGCTGTCAAGTGCAATACACCGACTGTAACAAATTTTCTTGTGAAAAAATAATAAACAACTGGCAGCAGGATTGCCATTATGTTACTGAATTTTACTGTTCATCACATCACATTTTACCTTGTGACTATGAGAGAGGAGGGCACACAGTGGACATGAGACCCTGCTGTACATGGGTGAATCACACTGATCTCACAGGCCCTTTGCCCTTGCATAGAATGGCTGTCCGTGCACTCCAGCCTGTCTATGCCACAGAGCAAAGATAGCCATGGGGCATACACAGCATGAGTCACCCGTGTGATTCATCCATGTACAGAAGTGCCTCATGTCCACTGTGTGCCCTCCTAACTCGTTGTTACATTGCACATTGCATCCAACTCTACAAAACGCCCACTCTTCCACAGATACAGTATTTTACTGTTATTTAAAACATAAGCATACTGTTAAGGGTCATCTATGTGTTTTCGCTTCAACTTTACCAGAGCACGATACATTGTTGACAACAGCATAAAACACATATAAACAGGTATTACATAAAAACAGTACATTACTGCTAAAAATTGGCTGTAAATTCAATTTTTTATCTCCAAAACTGGTGAGACAGATGGGTCTGCTTAAAGAAAAAGTGGCTGTGCTCAGCATTTCAGCATTATTATTCAGCATTATTACTAATAAAGCAGATAACAGCTGATTTTTTACATTATATTAATGCAAGAATCTGTTTACTGCAAAGTCTGCACACCTTGGAAATGAAACTGAAAGTGTTTTTCTCTGTTTAATTCTAGAGGTAAGAAAATGTATTCAACCAGCTTAAGTTTAAAGTGACCTACACGTATCTTTAATTCTTTCTGTGATGATTTAAAAACATCATGCATCAGCAACATTACACTCATCCTCTCTCTTCTCTCTCTGTTTATCTGATCTCATCATGCATGTTACAGTAAGTGCATCATTATCCTCCTCTCGTCAAATAAGTGTTAAACTGAGCATCAAACAACCATGAATCCAAACCTCAGGAGCTTCAGTCTCTTCAGGTGAGCTGGTTGAAATACAGCCTTGTCTATTTCACAGGCACTCATACACACACACACACACACACACACACACACACACACACACACACACACACAGGTACACACTCTGCTGTGTGTCGCTGGCACTGGATGTAACAGGCTGACAGATGAAACGACAGGAGCTGGATGTCACAGTGTTCACCTGCTGCACGGCTCGGTGTCAACACAAGCCGAGTGGGAAGATTGACAGCAACAACAGGTCCAGGTGAGGAGAGAGCAAATCATCTCTCACATCCAGTCGCTCTGATTCTCACTCACACAGGAGGAGAGAAGCTGAGTGTAAAGTCTGATTTATTTCATGCAGTCAAATGTGATTAATTTACACTCACACCTTTTGGAAATTCCTCAGATTTATCCAATGTTTTTATAACCTCTTCTCTGCAATTGGTCAGGTTTTATTTGCTCATTTGCAGCTGAGAATTACAATATAAGTGAATCTGCATTAAATAAGCTTGGAATCATGAAATATTGATATCTCTCACTCTCATAGATGCATACAGAAATGAGCTCTTGCATTCTGAATCACAAACACTCCGTCTGCCTGTGATTCCCTCCTTCATTGTTTTATTCTCCGCTGAGGGAATCGCAGCGTAAACGACAAATCAATGCTTCATATCAATAAGTAATTTGTGATGAAACCGACCGGGCAGGCTGAAGATTTCATTACAGCCACACAGGTTTCCAAAGCAACAACAATGCTAACTCGGTTTGCAGGAGGGCACACTGAGATGTGATTACACAAACAGGTTTCTCACTGTGTGTGTGTGTGTGTGTGGAGCTCAGGAGCTGGAGAGGAAACACTGATATGAGAATATGAGTTTTGTGATGATATGAAGTGAGATCAACTCACTCCAACAATACCTGTTTGCAAAAATATCCCCCCTGAATCCTCAGTGAAACTACTTTTCACCACTTATCACGCACTCAGGGAGCATGAAGCAGATTTAGGCAGGAAAAAGAGGTCGAAACAACCCCCCCACCTCCATGGCCCAATGGTTGAAAACACTCAAGTGCCCACTTTGGAGATAAAATGTGTGCTTAGCTGTCCTCCTGGTTGGCCAGCCACACTCGTCTGCCTCTTTGACGGAATCAAACCTGATAAACCCCCCTCCTAGCAGCCAAACCCTCACTAAACTACCCTCTTGGACGGCTAAATATGTGCCAAAGAGAGCTTTCAGGGGCTGAAATACTCTAAAGTGCCCTCCCAGGCACTGAAACACACACTTAAGTGTACTCTAAGGAGCAAACGTGTAAAAGTGTCATTCTGGGGTACAAAATACATTTAATTGCTCTCGTAGGAGCTAAACCCTTGCCTAATTGACCTCTTAGGTGCCAAACTTGCACTAAAGTGCCTTCATAGGAGCCAAAACACACACTAAGGTGCAATCCTGGTTGGCAAACCACACAAATCTGGCAGGTTAAAACATTAAAAGCTGATCTCCTGGGAGCCAAAACACACACTAAAGTGAACGCTTGGGAGTCAGAACATGTTTAAAAGAGCCCTCTTGGGCGTCAGAATATACTTAAGTGCCCTCTTAGGTGCCAAGTGTTCCTTCCAGTAGCCAAAACACACAATAAAGTGTCTTCTTGGGAGCAAAAGTGCATGCTTAAGTGCCGTCCATGGCACCAAAACACAAGCTTAAGTGCCTACCTGGGTGCCAAAATATGCAGAAGTGCCCTGTCAGGAGCTATAATACATGCTCAAATTCTTTCTGGTTGGTGATTCATACTAATCTGCCCCTTTAGCTGATCAAAACATGATAAAGTACCCTTGTGGAATCCAAAACAAACATTAAGTGCATTTTTAGGAGCCAAAACACATGCTAAAGTACCCTCTTGCTTGACGAACCACACTCATCTGTCCCTTTGGATAATAATAACATGATAAACTGCCTTTCTGGGAGCCAAAACACATACTTAAGTGCCCTTTTCGAAGCCAAAACACATGCCAAAGTACTCTCTTGCTTGGCGAACCGCACTAGTATGCCCTTCTAGCTGATTAAGACATGATGAACTGCCTTCCTGGGAGCCAAAACATATGTAAAAGAACACTCTTGGGAGCCAGAATATGCTCAAGTGCCCTCTTAGGAGCCAAGTGTTCCTTCCAGTAGCCAAAAAACACAATAAAGTGTCTTCTTGGGAGCAAAAAAGCATGCCCAGGGGATGTCAATGGCACCAAAACACAAGCTTAAGTGCCTACTTGGGTGCCAAAATATGCAGAAGTGCCCTGTCAGGAGCAAAAATACATGCTCAAATTCTTTTCTGGTTGGTGATTCATACTAATCTGCCCCTTTAGCTGATTAAACCATGATAAACTGCCCTTGTGGGAGCCAAAACACAAACTAAAGTGCCCCTGTGGGATCCAAAACAAACATCAAGTGCCTTTTTAGGAGCCAAAACACATGCTAAAGTACCCTCTTGCTTGGCAAACCACACTTATCTGTCCCTTTGGATGATTATAACATGATAAACTGCCTTTCTGGGAGTCAAAACACATACTTAAGTGCCCTCTAGGGTGCCAAAACACATGCTAAAGTACTCTCTTGCTTGGCGTACCGCAACAATCTGCCCTTCTAGCTGGTTAAGACATGATAAACTGCCTTTCTGGGAGCCAAAACATGTGCCAAAGTGCCCTCTCGGGAACCAGAATGTGTGTTGTATATGCATTTTTTGATCATGTTTTTTTCAGTGGTGGCTGTAAACAGAAAGTAAATCTGCAGAAATTCAAGCATCTTTTCTTTTTACCACTTAGGAACACTTGGAGTTTGAATCAACTGTGCAACACGGTTTCTGATGTTTTCAGGCATAGAAATTGAAATAATTTAAATGACACGTCTGAATTCAGCAGGAGTTACAGTAAACACACAGACTCTTTGATGAAATGTCTAACTTGTCATCTTAGACCCTCCAGCTGCAGGATTTCTTTGTTTGGTTCTGCCTCAGGTTAGACCTCTGAGTCCTTGTTTGAAGTCTTTCTCACAGACTCTGCTGCTGTTAATGCTCAGAGGGCTGAAGTACTGCGATGTGAATCACTGTAAGGTCAGAGGTCAACTTCAGAGCAGCATGTGGAGCCTGTAGGGAGCTCGTGTTTTATCACAGTCTGCTGTCACGGAGGTTTGAACTTTGGTGGCTTTAGATGGAAAAACACCGAGCTGTTTGCAGACAAACTGAGCATAAACAAGAGTCGGATAAATCATGCATAAAGTGTCACCATCCTTCAGATTTCAGAGAGCAGAAAATGTGCAACCAATTCTGAAAAGGAACCTCTTCATGATCTTTTAATCTGATAGCATTTTGTTAAACAAAACCCAATTTCACAGATGTTCTTATCAAATCCTCTCCTTTCAAACTTTAATTAAACTCAACTTGGTTCTTTTTTTTAATATTCTGAAAGCATCTGGAATCCCAAATATCTGAGTTCTCTGATCTAAATTCAGCACTGAAGCTGGAGGGCAGAGAGGTTTGTTCTGAGTTCAGACTCATCAATTTATAACCTGCAGCTACAACCTGAACCTGAAAACAACCTCAGATATGTTTATTCAGTGTATCTGATCCAGCGGTGGCTTTCTGAATAAATAACACCTTGTTGTTCATGATCTAAATGATAAAGAGGCCCAATCAGCTGACTGTGTCTCAAGAAAAAACTCGCAGAGAGTGATACATTTACTTCCTTTAAACTACCCAAAGTTTCATCCTCACTCCAACAAAGTTAATTGCAGCTTAATAGAAAAGCTCATTTATACGTCACTTCACTCGGGAGTTAAACATGGCAGGGTTATATGTTGTTCTTTATGACTATTCTTTCAACCAATCAGTGGACTGCAGTGCTGAACCAAGACAAACTGAACTGAAGCACTTGGTGGAAACGGGGCTAAAGTGAGTGTAACAGGTGCAGAAAGAAAAGGCCTAACCTTGCATTTCAACTGCAGGAAATTTCCCCATGCAGGAACCAGGTACTTTCAATAGAAATATGGGTTTTCCACTGCATGAACTTGCGTTTAAATTTAGTTGAAAAATTGAAAAGTTTTTTTTTCTTCTTCTTCTTTTTCTTCTGATTCAACACAAAATTGCAAAGTTTCTTTGTTTTAACCCTCTGTTTGCTTTGTGTTGTTCTTTTGCAATTTTCAAAATACACTGTAAAAACTGAAATCCAAGCAAGTCATTATGTCTTATTTGTAGTAAAAATTGTCCTATTTTTTTCTTGATTTGAGCCACATACACCAGACCAGGTCATAAAAATGTCTGATTTTAAGTTTTTTAAAGACAAAAATGAGGTGTAAATTGCTTGTAACAAGTCAAAATAAGATCTGCCAATAGGATAAGCCAAATTTGTCGTAAAGTTTCTTGAAATTAGAAAGATGTCTTGATACAAGAAACTTTTTCTTATCCCATTGGCAGATTTTTTTGACTTGTTACAAGCAATTTACACCTCATTTTTGTCTTAAAAAAACTTAAAATAAGACATTTTTATGACCTGGTCTGGTGTATGTGGCTCAAATCAAGAATAGTAAGACAAATGTTGCTAAAAATAAGACGTAGTGACTTGCTTAGATTTCAGTTTTTGCAGTGTAGACATTTTCAGTCATTCATTCATTGTTGTATAAATGGCTCCTACAATTATATCGCCATCTACAGGCCTGACATGCATACTACAGCGTTTTAAGTCCCCCAGCGTTTCCGTAATTTTTTGCAGTGCATTTCTTTTGTGAATTTTAGGGTGAAATGCTACAAAGCGTGAGAGCATTTTTATTTCCTCTCTGTGTGTCCACAACAAGCTGACCTCTGGCTCTAATGGACTTGTTTTTTTTCTCCTTAGTGGACATGCATTCAACTACATGGTCACAGGAACCATTTAGTATCTGCTGTAAAAACCTGAGCAGAGAGAAACCAGGGTAAAAGCATTTGTCGCAGCCTGAGGGAGAACACGTTCAAGGACACTTGTCGCTCAGAGGTACTTTATGAAACATCCAGTGGTCGGCTCTCTAAAAGCAGACGGCATTAGTCCCTGTGGATATTTGCTCCTCTGTCCCTGCTTTACTCAACCTACTTCTGTTCCCCTGTGTCCTTCACTCGCTCACTTAATGGTCGTTTCCTTAAAGGAACAAAAAGAAGGTGATTGAAAGGTCAGCAAAAAGTCCAGATCCAAACTTTTAAGTGCTTCATCTGTCATCACACAAACTCTGCAGGAGGAGACAAGTCCATTGGTTCGTTAATGAACAACAAAACTGCACCTGATTCTCTCTCTCTCTCTCTCTCTCTCGCTCACACTGATCCTCCTCTCTCCTGTTGTTTCTGTGAAGCTGTGTTACTTCATCCTTTGCCAAAACATCAGCTGGAGCAGATCCAGAGACTTCTGAGTTTTAATCTTCAGATCAGAGGCCGGGGAGCACTCGGTCTGATGAGATCAAGATGTGACGAGAAGATTCACTCTCTTAGCTTTAACCTTTATTAACCTCCTTTATCACAAACTACCAGCTTTAGATCTTATTAGGTGTTCTTTCAGTCTGAATCTCTCTCTGGTTAAGACTTTAAGCCTCAAAGAAAGGGGATCAAAAATAAAGTAGTCCTTTAAATGATTGGATTCATCACTGTTGTTTGCAAACACATCGCAACCGCTTTCAAACACTGGAACAAATGTTTTTAATCAGGAGCTTTTATGTTTGATAAAGGGGATAAAACTCAGATTAGAACAATACAAAACAGAAGAAAACAAAGCTTCACTCTTTTCAGAGAGGAACCTCCTTCACTTGGTCTAAAGAAGATTGTTTTCATTAGCTCAGTTAATTTTGAAATTATCCAGTAAAAACTTTTTGGTTTTTTTTTTATTTGAAAAATGCAGAGGCTGTTATTACATCCTGGATGGTAACACTAAAGTTACACATTGAGCTCCAAATCCCAAGTTATCAGAGCATTTAGATGAGAAATACTGTTTGATTATGGATTTAATTATGGGTGTAATTTGACTCATACATATCCTGTTACATATATATGTTACAGCCAAAATACACTAGTCAACATGTCGACTCACTCTGTATTTATTCTGTTGCTGTTCGGCTGCTTCCCTGCTCCGGCAAACCGCAGCAGATATGCAAACTACTACAGATATACTACCGATACCAGATCTTCATGCTCTAAAATCAGTTCCCAGATCAAAATATCGATACTTTTGTTACTTCAGTCGTTAACAGGGATACATTAAAATCCTTGAAAACAAACTTCCTCAAGAAGAATTTTAAGTGAAATATACTGAACATGAGCAATAAAATCTAATTTCATGCTTCTTATATTCTTAATTTTAGCAAATGGAATGAACAAAACCACCTTTTTAAAGTCAAAACTACTTAGAATTAGAGAAGTATGATTAAGATAATTCTTGATTCAAGTGCTCTCATCTTGAAATAAGCATTATCCATAGTAAAGTTTAAACCAAAATCTTCGCTGCAAAAAAGGGAGTCTGAACACAAGATGAAAATACTAAATTTGATGGAAAAATATCTTAAAACTAGTGAAATTATCTGTCCATGCAGCAAGATAATTTCACTTGACGAGAAATCTTAAAATACGACTGATAAATCTAAAAACAAGATGGCCTTGATAAGTGTTCTCAGATCTTAAAACAAGAAGAAAATGCTAATTTTTAGATTAAAATGCTTGAAAACAAACTTCCTGAAGAAGAATTTTAAGTGAAATATACTGAATATGAGCGATAGAATCTTTTTTTCTGTGTTATTCTTAAATCAAGCAACTTGAGGTCGAGCTAAATCTTGAAACAAGTTTTAATGTTATAAAAATTACATGTGAGAAAACCAAAGTAACTTGTTTTAACAGCTATCCACTCATTTTAGGATTCTCAGACTAATTAAGACAAAAGTGAAACGTTCATGCTTTTTTTGAGATCTAACACAGTTTTAAATGCAAAAAATTTATTTATTTATTTAGTATGTTTTAAAGTAAGATTTTAAATATTGGCAAGTGCAAGATTATTTGCAGTGTGGAGAGTTAATTCAGGCATGGACCACAGAAAAATAAGCTGACTGAATCTGAACGACTCCAGTTTCTGTCAAACTATGCAGACCAGACGTTTTGAAGACGTCTGAAACTTTCAAGAAGAGACACTAGAATAAGCTCATAATAGATGTTCATGTTAGTCAGATAACTCTCTCCCATGGCAGGGATTAAAGGGTTAAAAGAAGTTTCCTTCCAGGAGCAGACACCTGTTAAATGAAAGCTTCCTTCTGTTTCTACAGCCGCCCTCAGGTCAGAGGATTTCACTCTTCTTCTCTGAAAATGAGTGATATTAAACCAGCTCTGATTGTACCCCTGCTCCTCTCTCTCTCTCCCCTCTCTCTGCTCAGACGGAGTGAATCTGATGACTGATTGCTCTGTAATCTGATCTGAAGCCAGCTGGAGGAGGCGCGGTGAAATCTCCGGCCGCGGTAAATTTTGATGACACTAATTTCTGGGATGAAATGATTATAAAGTGTTTCTCCTGAGGATTCGAACGCAGCCAGCTGTCAGGGATGTTAATGAATGATGCAGGCTTTCTGTGATGAAGGAGGAAACAGCAAGAACTCAGTGTGAAGCTGAGTGTGTGTGTGTGTGTGTGTGTGTGATAACACCATCTGCAGTCGACTTCACAAGTGGAAAACATCACAGGAACACAGGGGCTTTTATTTCAGTGTACTAATTAAATTAGGAATATGTTTTAATACAAGAAACTGTCATTTTTCTTTCCTCAGTTGCAAATATTCACTCATTCTAAATTTGACGCCTGCAACATGTTCCTAAAAAGCTGTGACAGGTTCAACAAAAGTCTGTTAAAGTTGCTGATGCTAAAAAACAGCTGTTTGGATCATTCCACAGGTGAACAGGTTGATTTAAACAGGTGAGTGTCATGATTGGGTACAAAAGGAGCATCATCCCCAAAAGGCTCAGTCCTTCACAAGCAAAGATGGAGCCAGGGTCACCACTTTGTCAACAACTGCGTGAGCAAATAGTCCAACAGTTTAAGAACAATGTTTCTCAACTTTGTCCAACTGCAGGAATTGATGGATTTCATCATCTACAGACCATAATATCATCAAAAGATTCAGAGAATCTGGAGAAATCTCTGCACGTAAGCAGCAAGGCCCAAAACCAACATTGAATGGCCGTGACCTTTGACCCCTCAGGCGGCGCTGCATTAAAAACCCACATCATTGTGTAAAGGATATTAGCACGTGGGCTCAGGAACACTTCAGAAAACCATTGTCAGTTAACACAGTTCATCACTACATCTACAAGTGACAGTTCAAACTCTACCATGCAAAGACAAAGGGTGAATTCCAATTCCTGTCTTAACCCTCAATCTCAAAATGCGCGCTCCCGCGAAGTGTAAGTGCTGTCCCGATTCTCAGAAAGTTGAGGTTGAGGGGAAGACTGAGGGCTGTATCTCCCTCAATATTGAGATTTTCCGACACCACCCTTGGGATTAAGGGACACCCAGAATGCATTGCGTATTTTCGGTAAATAAACATGGCGTCCAAAGCGGCAGAGAAGGCGAGCTACAAATATAGTATTTTCTTTGTTAATGGAGATATAAATATTACGAAAACCATTGTATTATCTTAGTTTAGACCCATTTTATGGATTATTTACCTCGTTGTTGCAGAACATTTATTTTTATTTTACGATCTTTTGTCAATAGCGTCCGGTGCGGACAAGCCATGTTGCTATCGTTTAAGTTAGTTAACGTTACAAATTGGTCATTTTTCTCCGTGGTAATGTAATTGTTTTATCAAAATAACAGCCTATATAACATGCTTGTGCCGATAATGGTATAAGATGACCGGGCTAATGTCATCTCCTGTAGCTGCAGAGTTATGTAACGATAGTTAAAGCTGGTGTTTACCTTTCAATAAACTATGGTTTGCTGTGACAGCTGAATATGTCCGTGGTTGTGTTATTTATACAGATATTTTTTTGATCACGCTAACCAAAGGAATAACTGACAGACAGTCCACAACAATTTCACTTGCATTTAAGGGGTGTCCCATTTCTAAGTCACAAGATAGACCTTAACACTTGGTTTTGAGGGCTACTAAGATTGAGGGTTGAGCTTGAGGGTTAAGAAAGGAATTGGAATTGGGCCATAGTCAGACATCAACAACACACACAAACGCCGCCGCCGCATTAATGCTGGTTTTGGAGCAACATCTGCTGCCATCCAAGACACTTTGTCTTTTTTTGATTATTCCAGCAAGACAATGAAACCAAGACACATTCTCCTCCTGTTCCAACAGCGTGGCTCTGTAGTAGAAGAGTGCGGCTACTAGACTGACCTGCCTGCAGTCCAGACCTGTCTCCCATTGAAAATGTGTGAAGCATAAAATACAACAACAGAGACTTTGGGACTGTTGAGCAACTGAAGTTGTTGATCAACAAGAAAGTGTAAGAATTCCAGCTCCAAAGCTTCAACAATCAGTGTGAATGACGGTTTTGTTACGAGCAGACGCCTCTAAAAAGCATCCACAGCCCTGAATGAATGCGCCGTCTCTTTGTAGGTGTCCTGCTTCCCTCCGTGTCCCTGAGGTCATTTCCTGTCTGGTTATTTTATTCTCTGCTCCTCTGTGATACTTGTTTGTCTCTCTGCTATCATCTTGTGTCTCTTGCAGGTGTCTGGTGTTACTCTGTGGCCTTTTAGTGTCTATTTGTGGGAGATTTAAGTCCCTTAGTTGTCATTTAGGGTCCCGTACTGTTTGTGCTGCAGATTTCCCAAAAGAAATATGAAAACTTTACACACACATGCTGGTGGCGCCTTGAATCAGCCTGTAATCTTCTCAGCTCTGGAGCCAAGATGTAAAAAGTAAGTCTGTGTGTGACTCAAGGTGTGTTCAGACATTTATTGTGTCTAGTTTGAAGCAGATAAAGCTTAAAATATCAAATAATGACACCAAATTAGTGTGCGCTCCTCTGCAAACTGAGCCTGACGCTCTCGTTTGGTTACATGTAAGTCGTGTGTGTTTTTGTAGCTGGGTGTGGCAGCATTTTGGTGTCATGACAAATTGGAGAACACACAAATGAAGGCATCTGTGTAACCAGCAGGACTGCAACACACACACTTCCCCCATCCATCTGTGCTCTACCTTTTTTCTTTATTTATCACTTTATCTTACTCGCTGAAGTTTTAACACCAGCTGTCAAATTTAAGACAGAATTTAATGTAGAACATTTCTAATCAAAGCTTCTAAACGTCTCAGAAATATCTTTTTGTTATGTTTCACCATTGTGTTAACAATGCTTTTACTTTTTATGACCCGGTTGTGTTAAATACTTGAATCTGATTGGTCAAACTGCACAACAACAGGATTATCACCTCCTTCAGGAGAAAATCTTGAAGTTGTGATGTCACGTTTGCATGTTGCTGAAAAAATCGTCAACTTTTGCGGCCTCACCTGGCCACACCTGCTGAGTTACAAAAACTCCTTTGATAACTTTTCATCATCAGTGTGTGCAGTATACATATTTACAATTTGAAGATGATCGGAAAAATCTGTTGGACTCGTTCCTTCAAATACGAATAAATAAATGCTCAAAAGGACATTACACTGAAAATTTCCAAACTTCATAATTGGTTGTAAGAGAGTTTTTTGTAGGTCCTGATATGATAGTTATGCCAAAAACAATCCAAAGTGGCAGGAGGGGCTACATTTTTTTCAGTTAGGGGGCGCAAAGGAGGGTATAATTGTACGAAAAAGACTGGTTTCACAAATTTTACGCTGTGACTGAATTTTGTAGGTAGGTCCATTCCCGTTAATCTCAAGGTGAGGGCACACGATTTGGGGTTAACATGGCACAAAAAAGAAAAACAAAGATTAAATAAACTAGTCACCTCAAAAATTCGATTTTTTATCTCAAAACTTCAACTTGATTAACTTGTAATATTGATTTTTTTTTTTTTTAAGTCTCAAAATGTTGACTTTGTTCACTTCAAATTTTGACTTTTTAATCTAGAAATTTTGGACTTCAATTAAAAATTTCAAACTTTATCTCAAAATTCCAACTTTATTAACTTGTAATATAATTTTTTTAATCTCAAAATTTCCGCTTTACTGATTCCAGATTTCAACTTTTTATCTCAAAATCCCAAAATACTGACTTCTTTTGCCTCCGAATTTCAACTCTATTAACTAGAAATATCAACTTTTTTAAAATCTCAGAATTGCAACTTTATTTTTCCAAAATTTCAAATTAATTTACTCAAATTTTCAACATTTCATCTAGAATTTTCGGACTTACTATTTCAGAATTTCAAACTTATTTATAAAAATCCCAACTTTTAATCTCAAAATTTCAACTTTCAATCTCAAATTAAGGGTTTGAACTGGGACTTTGCAGCACCTGGGATTGGCGGGCTTGGGTCCTAATAACTCAAGAAACAAAATTTGAATCCAAAAATTAAGTCAAATCTGCTCCTAGCTGTTCTTCCTGATGTATCTTACATTTTCTGAAAGAGCTACACAAGAATAGCATCTACCAATTAATATGAAACGTGATGTAAAACCCCATTTTTAACGTTTCATAACTAATGGACAAGACTTTTTTCCCGAAAAAGAGGACTTGAACACAATGTAACCCAATAATAACTTCATATTACCACAGCATTTGAATGCGAGTAACATTTCTACGAGGTTTATGTATTTTTTGAAGTTTGACCACAGCCCTATCTAAATGAATGGGGAGGCAGAGTTTTTGACCTATA
Source organism: Thalassoma bifasciatum (assembly GCA_008086565.1). Lineage (NCBI taxonomy): Eukaryota > Metazoa > Chordata > Actinopteri > Labriformes > Labridae > Thalassoma > Thalassoma bifasciatum. Next base: position 45,506 of record RPOG01002461.1, read on the forward strand.
CTGCAGCCAGTCACCAGGGGGAGCTGTTTTTGTGGTGCCCTCACATCAAATTGAGTGAGATGACGTCCATTCTGTACAGTCTGTAATAAGAATAATCTTAGTTTAGTTATTTATTTAGGACTTTGAAATGATGTGACGGATAAATATTCCTCCAGATTTTCTACGTCGGACAAAAACAAATAGACGACAGTTTCTATCTCCTGGAGCTGAACACAGCATTTCCCTGTTAAACAGCGACACAACTACACACTGCTAATGACACACACACTGTGCCCCATTCATCATGAGTGACCTGAATATGCCACATCCACACACACACACACGCACACACACACACACACACTTCCATTCTTTATCCCATCCATCACTGCAGCAGCACGAGCAGTGTATTCACCTGTATAAACGGTGTTGGTGAGCAGACCCAGCAGCCTGTTAGAGTGATTAATGAGCTGATCAGAGCCTGCATGACTAAACACACACTGGAAAACACACACACACACACACACATACACATTTATGTAGGCAGATACAGACAGGTGTATAATGTAGATGTAGAGTTTCAGGTGTGTCTTTGTGTCCCTCCTCTCCCTCCTTCTCTCCTGTGATCTCACTCTGGGTGTGGCGGTGTTTTCTGTGACTATATAGAACTGCACCTCTCCAAAGACAGCAGAGGATCATGGGATTGCAGAGCAAGCAGAAAAAAAATAAATAAAACACACACACACACACACACATCACGACCAGATGAGTAAGCGTTGCTGTGATTCTTCAGATCTCCACAACAGATGCACAGCGAGTGTGTGTTGCAGTTTCTCTTCACACACTTTGAATCAGGCAGAATAAACTCAGCCTTGAAACTGAAATAGTAAGTGCTCATTGATTTAAATTTGTCTCCCAAACGTCCAGCAGGGGGCAACTCACTGGTTGTAGAAGCCTTGAGCTGACTCACAGTTTTGTTTGGGTTTGAAGTATCGACTCTCTCGCTCAAACAAGGACGCTTCTGGCTGCAAATAAAGAGTTAGATAGCCTTGAACAAAATGGCAGTGCTCCCCGGACCAATCAGCAGAGCCACTTAGCTTCATGCAGTTTATACACACAGTGTACAGGAGGACCTGAGAGAGCACTGCAGAGACTGATCAACCATAGTTCTTCATTTAACCTTCTCTCAGGAGCCGGCAGCAGAGTTGTTTTTATTCTGGGTAAGTTTTTACAAACTCTAAGCAGCAGCTTTTACTCAAACATCCTGAGCTGAAGGGGTGTGAGTTAAACTACAGCTGTATTCAGGATCAATGATGTCCAAGCGCACTGTAAAACCAAATATGTAAACTTTACTTACAAAAAAATCATGCAAACCTATTGCCTTACAAAAACTTAGTTAGTCTGACTTTGTGACCTTAGTTATAGTGTTGGGTAGATCAATCTAAAATATTGATAACAATGTTGGTATCACCATTGATCAATACTTGCAATAAGATCCATACTCATATTTATCAGTGCTTTGTTAATTTCCTTAATATTATATTTTTTATCTGTACACTGGAGTAAATTTAACTTAATTGAATCCCTGAAATCAACAATAAAAATACAAGTTAGTGTCTTCACACAAATATATCTGAGGTCAAAAACATTTGTTCAAAATACGAGACAATTTAAGTAACGTGAGGTAATCTTTTAGAGTTCATCCACACAACAAGAGGCGATCTTGTTATCTTTACTGGTTTGAATGGTTCGCTGGAACCAGAAACTGAACTTAATCTCTCACCATACCTTGTTACCATGAGTGAGGAGGGCACACAGTGGACATGAGAGCTTGCTGTACATGGATGAATCACACGGGTGGCACGAGCTGTCTATGCTGACCATTCATGCAGTAAATTATGCAAAAACTTCCCTTATTTTGCTTAAGTAGATCAAGCAGAAAATGTTTCTCAATGTAATCTACCAGTAGGTGCAAGCTGTTTGATCAGAATGAAACATTAAGAGCTGGAATATAATAGTTGTAGATACCCTCAAATATTCAAATTTACTGTGTTACAATGAAACAGATAAAACTGAAGCACATGATTATTTTCTGATTGAAAAAGTAGTTATTTACTTTTATTATGAACTGAAACATTTTTAGTGGTTTTATGTTATTCTTGATTAATTTTGACAAGTTGCATTTCTATACAAAAAGTTTCAATATCGGTATTGATTGCAGCAACACTGGCTCTATATTTACTTGGTATTGGATTGATACCATATTTTGCAGAATCGCGCACCTCTAATTTGATAAGTTAAATAGATTTTGTGTGTTGGGCTAACTTCATTTTTTATTGTAGTTGACTTGTGGTTGAGTGCAGGCAACTACAGTAAATCTTTGCTTTATCTATGATGAGTTATGTTTCATGTACTTCTGACTAGTACAGACACCTTATTACACTAAAAAATTGTATAGCAGGGTTTCATGTCCACTGTGTACCCTCCTCACTCATGATGTCAATAGCTGTAAGGTTACAAATCACAAAGGCATTCTAGGTGCAGCTTGAAAGCTGTAGCTTTGCTAAACAGCTGGGAGGGGCAAAGGTGTGTAGAAAATTAGGAAACAAAGTGATGGGGGACAGTTCCACACCAGAAGAAGGGAGTGTGCTCTGTTGAATGTTTTATAGTTTTAACAGAATCTAATACAGATCATACAAAAGTTTGTTGCAAAAAACAAAAAAAAACAGAAAACAAAAAAACAGTCACTGCAACCTACTGGAATTAAGTGTGAAAAAGGAAATTGGCAGCTCCAGCTCTTGTAGCAACTCAATTAATTCAAGTAGGTGTCACTCAAAACAATAACAAAAATTAAAATGTCTTTCTTCCTTATTTAAGCAACGCGTGATTTTTGAGTCAAGAAAACTCTTGGGTTTTACAGTGTGGATGACGCTCCATGATCCAGATATAAACAAGTACAGATGACAGGTCTACAGGCTCAGGTATATAATTAAGTCCCCTCTTCTTACCTCGAGAAACGCTGCGTTAAAGTGTTGAGGTGTGTGACATCACTCCTGACTCATCAGTCTTTAAAATAAGACACACGTGTGTGTTCAGCTCTTGTCATGTGAGAGGGAACTGTGACTGTTTTGTTCATGCACCAACAAACCAATTAGCTGCTTGGATCATGTGTGTGTGTGTGTGTGTGTGTGTGTGTGTGTCTTGTCTCAGTATCTTTCCTAGATCTTGTTCTCCTTCAGTCTGGTGGGAATTCTTAAAGAGCACGAGACAAACAGCTCTGGAAACAACAGGATGCTGCCTAGCAACTCTAATAAGGACACACACACACCCTCACACACACACACACACATTTAAGAGCGCTGCACAAACACAGAGGAGGGTGTGAGCCATAAAATGATGGAAGAGTGTTGTGACAATATTTGAGTCTGAAACTAATGAAAAGAGCGTTTTAATGCCGCGCTGCTGAAACACTTTTCATCGACTCTGATTTATTTGATTTATCCAGAGAAGCTTTCACACAAATTTCTTCAGAGTGCACTAATAAAGCAGAGTCAAACAGCAGCAGGGGATGGTCCGCACAAACGGCCAGCCGGCACAGGAGTGTGAAATAAAAAGCACAGGCGAGAACGCTCATGAATGCTAAAGAATATTTCTAAAGTCGTTGAATTATTCATTCAGACGAGCAGGTGTGGTGGTCAGAGTGTGAAGAGTCGATAAGTTCCTCACATGGAGTCTGTTCGCTCCAGGACAAAGCTGCAGCATCTCTGAACAAGAGAAGCTCCAACCTCTTCACAAATAGTCATTTCTTTTCTCCTGAACAAGACAGCAACAACTCAGGGCTTATTCTAAAACGCCCAAGCAAACATTTTTTTCCTTTCTTTTGTACAGGTACAGACGTATAGACAGAGATTATCAACAGCTGGGGATTTCCTCAGAAAGAAGAGGATTTTTCTTAAGGATCTCTGTCTTTTTCGACCACAGTAATGGCCCTTTTCCACTGACTCGTCTTGGCCCTACTCTACTCGCCTCTACCCGGTTTGTGTTGCGTTTCCATTAGCGCGGTACTACGCGGCAGACGCCAGTTTTTAGTACCTACTCTACCCTGGTTCTAAGAGAGTAAAGCTGATACTAAAAGGTGACGTCGACGGACTGCCGGTCACTCATTGGTCAGAGAATGTCGTCTCTGCAGCTTCTGACTCTGAACAAATCACTTACAAGAGGCAAAGGAATAAGTCAGCGACGGGTTTTTAATGACATTTAAACCTGACGGCACAGAACCAGACTGAATGAAGACAAAATACAGCCCTAAAATGCTCCTTCATGATTCCTAAATAAGTTAAAAGTCCTTTTTAAACCAAAAAGAAGTTAACAGCAAAGATAGTTCAGTTTAAAGAGTCTTTTAAATTGAATCAAAGTTCGTCGGCACAGTGGCGATCTGTCTGCCACGAGAGTCTTTAAGCACCAATCAGTCCATTAATCCACAGGGAACCAAAAAGGAAAACCAGTTCAAAGAAGAATGATTGATCAACAAAAAATCTCTGCTATACCAGGCCCAAAAATAAAAAATTAAAGTGATCTCACTGGATCCAGGGAAGAGTTGATGTCAGGAAGCAGCTCCTTCGTTTTCCTCCGCATGCAGCAGCACCAGGCTGTTGTTTACCTCCGTTGTCATGACGACCGACATTGAGCCGCTGTATTACTTTAATGAAATCTTTTGAAAGCTTTAGTTTTTCCTTTAAAGACCACGGTGGCACATATGTTAGTACAAAATGATGTTTGTGTGGCGTTACAGATGAACATGCACGCACTTCTGCGCAGCACTTTAGCGCAGCTGTGTTATAAGATCCACGCCCACCGTCAGTCTGTAGTCGGGCTAGAGGAAAAGATAACCAAACAGAGTAGAGTCGAATAGAGTAGAGCTGGAATTGCATAGTGGAAAAGCGCCATTACCTTCCCCAGTAACAAGGTACTTTTACAAGGAAAAATCTGCTTTTCAACCACTGGAACCACAGAAAGTTAGGGACTTTTGAGGGACTTATGTAACAAAAACTTGGGGCTTTTCCCAGAAACTAAGAATTCCTTTTTAAAGGCAGGAACTTGAAACTTTTTAAAGACTGGAACTTTCCCCAGGATATAAACACTTTTTGATCACAGTAACTTCCCCCCAGGAACTAGCGACCTTGAGAGACTGTCCTTTTTGAATAATAATAATAATAATAAATTTTATTTATAGAGCGCTTTTCTAGATACTCAAAGACGCTTTACAGAATTAAAAACATCAGTTAAAACAACACAGTAGTGATAACAAAAATAATAACCTATAAAAGTGAAAACAAGACAGAACAAAAACATGGAATACATTAAAAGCAGTAGGCAGGAACTTTGATCAAATTATCTTTCCCTTGGCACTAGGCACTTTTTTTATCACAGGAATTTTCACTAGAAGAAACATGTTCAGGATCTTTGACTTTTTAAGGAATTATGTTACAGAAAACTGGAACTTTCCCCAAGAAAACAACACTTTTTGATCACAGTAACTTCCCCCAAGGTACAAGGAAATTTTATTTTTTAATCACAGGGACATTCCCCTTAGAGAGAGAATTTTTAAGGCCCTTTTTTGACCGTATCATTTCTCAAGACTGGATCTGCCTGCTGTAGAGATGATTTCTTGATCGTGCTTTGAGCTTTGACACATGGAGCAGAAAGAAAAAGCATCAAACTGAGCAAAAAGAGAGAATAAGCTGATTCCAACACCTGGATCCACAGAAGGAGGATGAAAACAGATGGATGTTGAGGGCGTAGCTTTTACAATAGAGACTTTAAAACAGAACGACAGCTCAAACTTTCTTCCTCTGGGAGTCTCCGGCACAAAGAACACAGTCTTATGAAGCCGTGCAGTTCTGGATTTTATGGTAAGTACTTTATGAATGATTTAGAATCTGAAATGGGGATGTGGAACAATTTAATTCTTCAGAGCCCCCAAAGCACCAGACGGTAGGGCTGAACGATTTTAGAAAAAGATCTACTTGCAATTTTTCTGGCAGATATTGTGATCTCAATTCAATTTACAATTTTATTTAAATCAAGCTTTAGTGAAGTTTTCCCAATGTAACATAATAATGCGAGGATGAAAATGAAAACTGAAGGTAATTTTTACTTTTAGATATAAAGGTCAATATTTTAATATGAAAAGTGGAAATTTTGAAAAATAAAGAAAAAATTCGGAGTCAAAAGTTAAAATTTTGAGATAAAAAAAAAAAATCAAGATTTTATGCAATCGATCCAACATTATGTGAAAAAAGTCTAAACTTTCACATCAAGGGTAAAAAAAATTTAAGATAAAGGCAAATGTCGAAGATAAAAAGTCAATTTTTTTTAGATGAAGCATGAAAATTTTGAAAGAAAGGCAACATTTGAGATAAAAAGCTGAAATTTTGATATAAAAAGTCACAATTTTAAGATTTAAGTCAAAACTATAAGAAATAAAGACAACATTAATAGATAAAAGGCAAAATTTTGGAAAAAAAAGAAGATTTTGAGATAAATAGCCATTTTTTGACTTTCCTTAAAACCCTTAATGAAACACGTCTGCTGAGTCCAAACTTTAAATACAACTCTCGCTTTTTTTAAACCAGACTTTTTAATTGTAATTTTAGTTTTAACAACTGAAGAACAAAAAGAGCCATCTTTGACTCTTAAATTTTAAAAACAAGCGAGTCCAAAATAACTGTTTTATGTTAAAAAAAGATAAATAAAACACGAAACAATTAAAGAAAAACAAAATTTAATTAGTGATAAAAGGAAAAAATTGATCTTTCCCAACAGTTTTACACCTAAACACGTGTGTGTGTGAAACACCTGACACAAAAGATCCTGGGTCAGTTAGGAGAAAAAAAAAATTGCAGTTTTAGCGATCACATAATCGTTATGTCTGAAATCGCGATTTCGATCAGAAAACGATAAATCTTTCAGCCCTACCAGACGGTGAGATTTCTGTTCTGGTTGGTATCAAAAGAGCAGAGGAGGAGGAGGAGAGTTAAAGCTTCTGTAGGAGTTTTATTTAATCCAAAGGTCAAACAGGAGCTGTTTTGTCTCTGCTTTATGTTCGCTGATGTTTTGACCTCAGACTCCCTCATGGACGCTCCCGTTAATAAAACACCTGGAGCTTCCACAGACTGTGGCTCTGCATGTTTACGATAATGAGAATGAATAAAAAGTCAATATGATGTTTTACAGTCCGACAGTCTGTCCTCTCAGCGTGAGACAAACAAACGGAAATAAGTCCCATCTGTAGAGTTCTTCATCTTTATCTCCACAAGATCTGTCCACACACACTCTCACGATGAGGGACATTAACTTTGATAGGACTCGATGCTTCGCTGCGTTCAGTGTTAACTCTCTGAGGCTACACTCCGCCTGAAGCTGAAATGCAGAAGCTCTTATTGATTTATACAAACGAGGCGATTTGTTTAAAGGTGAACAGCACTCTCCTGGTGTTTTTTCAAAGTAAATGTCCTTTTTAATGTGTCTGTGTGTTCAGCAGTGTTCACTACAGCGTGAAGGTTTGCATCTGATTGAAATCTAAATGAANTGACATTCAATTTTTAGAGTTTAATTACTGTGGATACTTGTCAGGACGGTTGCACCACCTGACATTTTGGGGGTTTGAGGAACCAAAACACAAAAAAACATGTTATATTTTAATAGTTTAAAGATGTGTTCAAATAACACAGGTTTCATAGAATAAAGAAATACATGTGATGAAATACTCAATTCATGATAGAAGGAAATATTGCACTCGGACACAAAAAAAGGGACGTCACCTCATTGACCCATATACAGAAATACCTTTTTGAGTGCAGGAAATTTCCCAGGACAGAAGTGACATTTTTAAGGATCTACCTCCTTTTGAACTGCAGAAACTTTCCCCTGGTGAAAGGAACTCTTTCAAGGAACTATCTACTTTTCTACGCTGCAAAAACTGAAATCCAAGCAAGTTATTATGTCTTATTTGTAGTAAAAATTGTCTTATTTTTCTTGATTTGAGCCACATTCACCAGACCAGGTCAAAAAATGTCTTATTTTAAGTTTTTCAAAGACAAAAATGAGGTGTAAATTGCTTGTAACATGTCAAAAAAAAATCTGCCAATGGGTTAAGATAAAAGATTCTTGTTTTGAGACATCTTTCTAAAAAGATGAATGAGTGCTGTGAGAAAGTAGACGATAATCTGAGTTTGTGTTAAAGAGGGAAAGAGTGAATAAGGAGCAGTGGTGTGCATGACATTTTGAAGGGCAGGGGCCAAAGGAAATAAAGACACATGAAGCCCAAATCTTGGCTCTCTTAGAAGATACTAAAGCCTGTGTTTTGACTCTCAGGAGGCCAGTGTCTAATATTTTTAAAAGCCAGTGTGTGCTTTTGGCTCCCAATAGGGCTCTTTACCACAAGTTTGGAACCACTTGAGAGTTTTTTGGCTCCAAATAGATCTGTTTTGCAAGTGTTCAAGCTCTAAAGACAGAACTTTTATGTATTTGGGCTCACAAGAGGACACCTAAACACATATTTTTGCCACCAACAGGGAACTTTGACGTGCGTTTTGGCTTCCAAAAGGGCACTTAAGTGCAAGTTTTGAATGAAAGAGGTCACCTAAGCTTGTTTTTGCTCCCATAAGGATACTTTTGCAAGTGTTTTGACTCTTAAGAAGATACTTTAGCCTGTATTTTCGCTCCTAAAAGGACACTTATACACATATTTTTGCTCCCACACTGCAAAAAACTGAAACCTAAGCAAGCCATTATGTATTATTTTTAGTCAAATTTGTCTCACTAATCTTGATTTGAGCCACATTTACTAGACAAGGTCATAAAAATGAGGCATCAATTGCTTGTAACAAGTAAAAAAAAAATCTGCCAATGGGATAAGATAAAAGATTCTTGTTTTAAATCATCTTTCTAATTTCAAGAAACTCCCTGGGCTAATTTGTCTTATCCCATTGGCAGATTTTTTTGACTTGTTACAAGCAATTTACACCTCATTTTAACTTTCCCCGGGGAACTAGGAACTTTTTGGATACAGTATCTTTCCCCTTGAAGAAATCTACATCAGGTGTAAATGGTTCATGCTTTCCTCCAGTCTTTGCTGAGTCATGCTTCGACCGTCTTCGAGCTCCACAAATAAAGGAAAGAAAGATGACGATGAAAACCTCCAGAGACAGAAATGTTATTCAGAGAGACAAACGGAAAAAAAAGACCCGTAATTCTGACTCTGCAAATACTTGCACGCATCTTTATAGAGCAGCACATGTTGCCTCGTATCATGTTTCATCAGGTCTCTGGAGGTCAGTTTGTCAACCTGTCTGCGCCGTGACATCACAGCGTGGTTACTCAGAGTCCACGGGGACAGAAGCTCACATGGAGGAGCACAAATAACAAACACACAGCATGACTCTCTCTCTCTTCCATACACACACACTCTCTTTAGGACAAATTGAGGATCAATCAGGGAATAAATTGCTCCCTCTCCAACCATCGTCTCTCCGCCCGCTGTGCCTTCTCCCCTCGGAGGAGACCGTCAGTATCAGTCGACGGAGCAGAAGGTTGGTGGGTAAGAAGGGTGGAGGGAGGATGTGGTGTTTTAAAAGCATCCACCCCAAAAACAGAAGCCTGATAAATGCAAAAATAAAATCTCTCCACGGTCCCAGAACTGGGTCTGACAGCAGAGCGTGCGACTGGATGTCAGAATATTTAGTACTCGAGCTGCTGTGGAGCTGCAAAAACTTCAGGAACGTCTGATGAATTCCTCGACATGGGAGAAAAAAAAAAAAGTTTCTCTTCTTTATGCTTCTCACTTCAACAACTCAATTTAAAAGTGTCACAGAAAGTTTACAGTGTTGTAGCGTACGTCCATGTTCATGCAGCCTCCAGCTTTAACCGTAGAAAGTTTTAACTGTGTCTGAATTATGTGAACAGGACTTTATGTGCACTGAGTCTACGCGTATAAAGATAAATCTCTGTACATTCTGCAGAAACTCAACAACTCTTACAGGTGATGTCTTTGAATTAATGTTTTTATCATGATGTGAAAATGTGACGGTGAAAAAAAAACATTAAGTGACACAAGACGAGGTTAAAGTTCTGAAATTGAGCAGGAAAGACATCTAGGGCTAAAACTGTTCTTCCTCCTTCCATCTTTCCTTTCTTCCTTCCTTCCTTCCTTTTTTCATCCTTTCTCTCTACCTTTCCTTCTTTTCCTCCTACTTTCCTCCCTTTTATTCTTCCTTCCTCTTTTACTTTCCTTCGCATCGCTTTCCTTTCTTCACCATTTCCCTTCTGCTTCCTTCTTCTCCTTTTTCTCCATCCATTCTTCCTTCATTTCTTCCTTCCCTCATTTCCTTTTTGTACTATGCTTCATTGTTTCCTATTCTTCCTTCCTCCCTTTTCTCTTTTTCTTTGTTTGTTCCTTCCCTTCCCTCTTGCCCCATTCTTCTCGTCTTCTTTCCTTCCTTCCTTTCTTTTTTCATCCTTTCTATCTTCCGTTACATCCTTCCTGTCTTCTCCTAACCCCTTGTTTCCTTCCTTTTTATTACCTTCGCTTTGCCCCCTTCCACCTTTCTCTATCCCTCTTTTCTTCCTTCCTTTCCTCCTTCCCCTCTCTTACCTTCCCTGCTTCCCATTTTCCTCCCTTCTGTTTTTCCTTCCTCTTTTTGCTTTTCTTCCGTTCTTCCTTCATTTCCTCTCTGTTTCCTTTTTCTCTGTCTATTCTTCCTTCTTCACTTATTTTCCTCCCTTCCTATCTGACTATAATTCCTTGTTTCCTATTTTTCTGTCCCCCATTCTTCTCTTCTTCTTTCCTCCCTTTCCCTCCATCCTTCTCATCCCCTTCAGCATTTCCTTCCTTCCTCTATTCTTCCTATCTTCCTACAATCTTTTGCTTCCTATTCTTCTTTCCTCCATTTCCTCTTTTTCTTCTTTGTTTGTTCTTTCCCTTCCTTCTCATCCCATTCTTCTCTTCTGCTTTCTTTCCTTCCTTCCTTTTTCATCCTTTCTATCTTCCTTCACTTCCTTCCTGTCTTCTCTCCTTCTCTTCCTCCCTTTTCTGTTTTATTTCCTTTCTCTTACCTCCCCTCCTTCCCTTTGTCCCCCTTCCTCCTTTCTCTTACCTTCTTTCCTTCCTTCTTTCCTCCCTCTTGTCCTTCCCTCCTCTTTTTGCTTTCCTTCCTTATTTCCTTCATTTCCCTTCTGTTTCCCTTTTGTTCTATTTCTCTTTCCATTCTTCTTCCTTAATTTCTTCTTTTCCTCCCTTCCTATCTGACTATAATTCCTTGTTTCCTATTCTTCTTTCCCTCATTCTTCTCTCCTTCTTTCCTCCCTTTCCCTCCATCCTTCTTATCCCCTTCTGTCATTTCCTTCCTTTCTATTTCTTCCACCTTCCCTTTCCCTCCTACCTTCCTTGCTTCCTTCCTTCAGGTCAAAATATTCTGATTATGAAAATCAATCCTGATAAATCCAGATCCTGATCTTAACAAAAAAAAACAGAATATTGAGATAAATCCAGAAGCGTTTGTTGTTAAATTCCACCAACAGGAGGATGAATTTGTATCACTGACGTCAGTCTGAAAGTTTTAAAAAGTTTTCCTGCTCATGTTGCATCACCACCATGACGTCCTCTCTCTAACTTTGGTTCCAGTGAACGCTCGACTGCACTCGTCTTTGAACACAGCTGGAGTCTCAGGCTGCTCTTCTCCATCTCTGTGAGGGACACAGCCCTCAGCTCATCCTTCATCTCTCTCTCTCTCTCTCTGTTCCTTTTATTTCTCCTCCTGAAGCTCCTCACTCATCACGTCATCGCTCCAGAGTCACAATCAGATCGTCAGGCGGCTCAAAGTGTTTACGTCTGACACCGTCATCCTAACCTGAAGCTGACAGCACAGTTTCTCCAAGAGCATGAGATGAATGAGTGCTGTGAGAAAGTGGATGACAATCTGAGCTTGAGGGAAAGAGTGAATAAGGAGCAGGGGTGTGCATGACATTTTGAAGGGCAGGGGGCACAGAAAATAAAGACACATTAAGCACAAATCTTGGCTTTCTTAGCAGCCACTAAAGCCTGTGTTTTGACTCTCAGGAAAGCAGTATATTATTTTCAAGAGCCAAAGGGGCATATGTGTGTGGTTTGCCAACAAGGAAAGATCTTTAGTGTGCACTTTTGGCTCCCAAGCAGGCTCTTTAGCACAAGTTTGGAACCACTTAAGAGTATTTTGGCTCCCAAGAGAACACTTAAACACACATTTTTGCCCCCAACAGGAAACTTTAACGTGCCCTTTTGGCTCCCAAGAGGTTACTTAAGCACAAGTTTAGAACAAAGGAGGCCACTTTGGCGTATTTTGGCTCCCAAGATAGCACTGTAGTGCAAGTCTGGAGTGAAGGAGGTCACTTTAGCATGTTTTGGCGCCTAAAAGGACACTTGAACCGGTATTTTGGCTCCCAAGAGGACACTTAAACACATGTTTTTGCTCCCATAAGGGAACTTAAACGTGTGCTTTTGCTCCCGAAAGCAGATTGGTGCAGATTTTGGCTCCCAAGGAGGCACTGTGGCATGTATTTTGGCCCCAAAGAGGGTACATTAGTGCAACTTAGGAACTAAACAGGGCGCTCTTGCAAGTGTTTGCCTCCTGACAAGGGGCCTCTCACATGTGTTTTGACTCCCAAGGGAGCACTTGAGAATATATTTGAGCTCCCAAGAGGACACTTTAATGTGTGTTTTGGCTTCTGAGAGGAAACTTTGGCGTATTTTGGCCTCCTGAAGGATACTTAAGCAGAAGTTAAGGCCCAAGGAGAGCACTTAAGTAAGTGTTTGGCTCCCAAGAAGCAAAAAGGCACTTTAAGGCATGTTTTGGCTCCCAAGAGGGCACTTAAGTGTAAATTTGGAACTAAGGAGGGCACTTGATGGCTGTCTGGGCTCCCAAAAGGGAACTTGAGCACACATTTTGGCTTCCAACAGGTCATTTTTGTGTATTTTGGCTTCTAAGAGCACATTTTAGAATGTGTTTTTGTCCCCAAAGAGGTAACTTTAGCTTATCTTTTAACACTCGGGCCACCGTCTCTGTGCACACCACTGGTAAATAGATGTCAGACAGGAACAGGCTTTCAGAAACGCAGCTGTGGTTGTTTTGTTATGTCCCTTTAAGGGCAGTTTAGTCCTCAGGTTGCAGAGAAAAAGCTCTCAGCACGCAGGTTTGTTGTGTTTTGGTCCTGAGGTGAAGCTAACCCTGGTTTCTGTTTGTGTGCAGCTCTGTTTCTCTCCGGGGACTCACAGCAGCTGGAAACCGAGGGGCATAAAGCCTTCATCCAGCAGCACTAACTCAGCTTCATTCATCCTCTCTGATTCCAGCTCGCTCTGACCCCTGTGGAATACTTTCTAAAGAGTTTATGGCAGCCTTAACAAAAAAAAATAAAAAACCTAAAAAATATCTGAGATGGTGAAGTTTCTCTTTAAAACCTCTCCTCTGAGATTAAACTTCCACTGGTTTACCGCTGTGTGGCCAACATATAAATACACTCCATCAGCTCTGAGCTGCTAAAAATGACACTTTGGAGAGATGAATTCAGGGTATAATCCTTGAATGAATGGTGTTAAAGCTGCAAGTCTGTAGCAGCTGGTTAACAATGGAGCAAGAGTCTGCAGGGAGACGGTTTCAGCACCCAAAATTACATGATGCATTTTATTTTTAGCGTCAAGACAAAGCTGATGCTGCTTCTGGATGTTGTTTTCCATCTGTCAAACCATCCAAGAATCATTACCAAGGCGCAGGATTGTTGCATGGGCCAAAACTTTGTCGTGTGTCTGAGTGTCTCATGTTGAATGTGTTTCTGGAGGTCACTCTTTTTTTTTATTGCTTCCCTTGTTTAGTTTTTTCAGCCTTGGCATGATTTTGTTTTGCTACTTTTTTCTTCTTTTGCAAAACTTTTTCATGATTTTCTGTCAATACTTTTTCTTTCTTCCTCTGAGTCATGCACCTGGGTCCTTGAATTGGTTCCTGTCGCAGATGTTTGGTTTGAATTTGTTTCTGTTTCTGCGTGAAGACGTGACGGCTGAGTCTGCTTCATCTCACTCATGTTTCTGATCGTCTCTGCTCGACTTTTGTTTTGTGAATCATGAGGAACCGTAGTCATCGGTGTCTCAGTTTTAACATCACGACTGTCAGTGGGGATCTGTAAGTGCTTCAGTTATTGTGATCCATTACACTTTCAAAATGAAGAGCTTAATTAAATACAGGAACACTGATTCACTAATTATCTCAACTCCAATGAAACTAATCAGTTATCTCCCCTCTCTCTCGGATTAGAAGAGAACAACAAGCCTCTCGTTTCAGATGACGCGCTGTCTCTTTCATGGATTAATGTGACAAACTCATTACTTCAAAACTTAGAGTTGCAAAAGACGTCTTGCAGGGGCGGATCAACCAGGGGGGCATAGGGTGGCAGCTGCCCCCCAAAACAAAGCCTTGCCAACCCTGTAGCTTATACAATGAATCAAATTTTGAGTTTAAGAGTCAAAATGTTGAGATAGAAAGTCAAAATTTGGGGCTTAAAAAAAAGAATTGGGGGTTTATAAGTCAAATCTTAAGATTAAAAAGTCAAACACATGAGGCAAAAAGTAAAAATTCGAGATATAAGTCAAAATTATGGATCAAAAGTGACATTTTGAGCCAAAAAAAGTCAAATTTTGAGTTTACAAGTTAAAATCTGGGGATACATTGTGAAATTTTGAGATAAACAGTTACACACATGGGGTAAAAAAAAGTCACGTTTTGAGCTTGGAAGTCAAAATTCTGAGTTGAAAAGTCAAACATTTGAGGTAAAAAAGTCAAAATTGTGAGGCAAAAATTGAACATTTGAGGTTAACAGTCAAAATTTTGAGCTTTGAAGTCAAAATTTTGAGTTTTAAAAGACAACATTTTGAGTTTAAAGGAACATATTTCAAAATAAAGTCACAATTATGGGGCAAGAAGTGAAATTTTGAGCTTAAAAAAAAAATCAAAGTTTGAGTTCATAAGTTAAAATCTTGACATAAAATGTCAAATTCGGAGATAAACAGTTACACACCAGACAAAATAGTCTCATTTTGAGCTTGAAGGTTGAAATTTTGAGATAAAAAGGTCAAAATTTGAGGTAAGGAGTCAAAATTGTAGGGGCAAAAAGGCAAAATTTGAGCTAAATAATTCAATTTTTAGTTTATAAGTCAAAATTTGGGGATTAATAGTTGAACTTGTGAGGCAAAAGGTGAAATTCTGAGCCAAAACATATTATACCATGGGTTAAAAAGTGAAAATTTTGAGTTTAAAAGTCAATAATTTGAGATATTAAAGTCAGAATTCTGAGATAAAAGTCAAAAGTATGAGACAAAAGTTGAAATATATTCGTCCCTGATGTCTTGTGAATGAAAGAAGTATCACTCCGTAACAAATCCATAAAACCAGTTCCACCTCATAAAACTCTCCTAAAATGTATTTTCTCCTTTGGGATTTCTTTCCACAACACTCAGTCTTTTCCACTCAGAGTAAAACGTCTCAGAACAATCTGACGATTTCTCAGCTGCTTGTTTTCTGTGTTGTTGTCAAACTTTGTTCAGCCTCATCAGTTATTCAGCAGGAAACTCTCAGGGTTGTTTGTTTGGAGCCTTTACACCTGTACCAGCGCTCTGAGACCTAATACCACATGAATTATTTACCTTTAGAGTCTAAAGTTCTAGTGGGTAGAAAGCTCATTTCATTCACAGCTTAAAACAGATCTGTGAGCAGGTGATGAAGANACTGACGTCTTGTGAATGAAAGAAGTATCACTCCATAACGAATCCATAAAACCAGTTCCACCTCATAAAACTCTCCTTAAATCTATTCTCTCCTTTGGGATTTCTTTCCACAACACTCAGTCTTTTCCACTCAGAGTAAAACGTCTCAGAACAATCTGACGATTTCTCAGCTGCTTGTTTTCTGTGTTGTTGTCAAACTTTGTTCAGCCTCATCAGTTATTCAGCAGGAAACTCTCAGGGTTGTTTGTTTGGAGCCTTTACACCTGTACCAGCGCTCTGAGACCTAATACCACATGAATTATTTACCTTTAGAGTCTAAAGTTCTAGTGGGTAGAAAGCTCATTTCATTCACAGCTTAAAACAGATCTGTGAGCAGGTGATGAAGATGTGAACAGAATCTAAATGTGCTGCTTATGGAGAGAGAAACACTGGAACTGATGGAGGTTTAAGGAAAAGAAACTCAACTACAGCAGCTCGAAAGCTCTACTCAACACTTTGACATTTATTCCTAGCACAAAGAAACATTCAGATTTTAATTCTCTAAAATAATTTCCAAGATCATTTCTCTGAAAGCTGTCAAACGCCAATTTGCAGTTCTTTTTTTTTTTTTCCAAACTCTTCTTTTATTTAATTTTTTGGTAAAGATACAGATACATCTTGTAAAAATAGGCATTATATAAAATCGATACACATAGTGTTAAATACATAAATAAATAATAGTCAAAGTACCAAATAAAACAAAACAAAAGCAGTAATAGTAGTAATAATAATGATAATTAATAATTATAATAATATTAATAGCAAGAGTACTAGAAATAACAATAGATTTATATTGATAACAGTAATGATAATAATAAGAATAATAGTGTAATAATAATAGTAATAATAATTATAATAGTGCCAGTAATATGGAAATAGGAAAAAAAAGAAAAAGAATACATCAATTTGCAGTTCTTTTATCTACTTCCTGTCTTCACACATTGTATTGAAAAAGGACGATTTCATCCATCAAGCTTCACATTTCTGACACCATCCATCTCTCTGTAAACTGTGTGTGTGTGTGTGTGTGTGTGTGTGTGTGTGTATGCGTGTGTGTGTGTGTGTGTGTGTCCTGATCCCTGAGCTCCTGCTCTTTTCCATTTTTCATTTTAACCCCAGAAGACACCCTGAAGAAAAGATGATTTCACAAAGAAAAAGGAAAAGTAGTTGGAAAATTTCTTCAAATCGTTCATGTGGAGCAGGAAGCTTTTCATTCACAGTCATCCATCATCTATAAGTGCGTGTGTGTGTGTGTGTGCGTGTGTGTGTGTCCCTGAGCTGCAGCTGACAGTGATGAGAAACAAGAAGACGAGTTTTAAAGAAAGATCCTTTTCCTGCTTCTGCCTCCTCTTGTGTTCCATATGACTTCACTAAAACGACACTAAATCACCGATCACGTCTCGTCTCTCATATCAACCATGAAAAATATTTTAATTTGACTTTTTCTGGACTCTCTCTGTGCCTGTCAGGGTTCACTCCAGCTTCTTCCAACAGTTCGAAAACATCCACATCAAACCGATTGCTTGCTCTGATTTATAGGTGTGTCTGTGTTTTTGATTGGTCTTTTGTCTGAACATCCTCTCTCTGTGATTGGCTGCTGAAATGTGTTACAGCATCTTTTACCCTGAAGAGAGAAAAGCAGTAAAGAAAATGGATGGAGCAATGGATTGGACAATTTTCCTCACCGTTTTTTCAGTGGAAAAAACAAAATAATGAGAGAAAAAAGCCAAAATGGACACAATTTTACACCAAACACAAAAATTTGGCCGGACAAAATTGTTGGCACCGTTTTAGAATTGTGGGTAAATCATTTAATTTCAAGCAGGTGATGCTTGTTTAAACTCAGCTGTGGCGAGTAACAGGTGCTGGTAATATTGAAATCACACCTGATGCCAGTTAGAATATATAAACTCAACCTTTGTGTTGTTGTCTTTGTGTATCACACCAAGAATAGAGAAGTGAAAGAAGAGCTGAGGAGAGTCTGAGGATTAATCTCAAGGATATAAGACTATTTCCAGAGTTCCTTTGTTTAGTGTGCGTAATATCATCAAGAAGTTTATAACCCATAGAAATGTGGCTAATCTCCTGAGCTTTTCCAATGCACATGAAGGAAATAAACACATTTATACCAAAAAACATTTGTAATTGCAACAATTTCTGGGAGAATTGGTGTATTTTGTGGAACAATTCCAGGGGTGTCAATACCATCATCCATGACTGGAGACAGGTAACGGGGACAGGTCTGTCGATTTAAAAGGAGCCCTGGCTCCCAGAACGTCATTTTCCTAAATGATCCGTGTTTTTACCAGCTACATAAGAACCATAATAAAATCTCTCAAAATATCTTAGTTTGTATAAAATTTGAAAAAATATCTTCACCTGTAGGCCGCCATTGTTGTTTACGCAGCAATAACGTCTGGGTAGTGATGTCATATGGTTGCACCGGGCTGGATCTCATACAGGATCATATAAGTCCTGGAGCGGACTTCAGTGGTTTCCAGAGGAAGTTTTGTGGGTTTGTGTTGGAAAATAGTCGGCACAGCATTTGGCTTTAGTCTCCGTTTATAATGACCCACACCTGTCAGCTCTTTCATCAGCATGGGCCGGCTAAATGCAGCAAATGCTTCTGGGGAGAAGTGGCCAGAACATAGCCGCGGCTCCATGGGAAGTTGTTAACGCCCACAAGCCATTTACCACAACTTCCTTCTTTTCTTGTCTTTTGTGAAGCTGTGCAGACTAACATCAGTCTCCTTGTTTCCTTTAGACTGAAAAGTGCACCCAAAAGCAGCCACATGTGGCATTATTATGTTTTTTTCCCTCCTCAAACCTAGTGACTTACGGCGACTAGTAGTGAGTAAACGGCCAAATCCAGATGCTCGAAAATTGTAGTTTAAGAGTCAAAATGTTGAGATAGAAAGTCAAAATTATGGGGCGAAAGTCAAATTTTGGGGCTTCAAAAAAAAGAATAATTTGGGGTTTATAAGTCAAAATCTTAAGATAAAAAGTCAAAATCTTAAGATAAAAGGTCAAAAATATGAGGCAAAAGGTAAAAATTTGAGATATAAGTCGAACTTATGGGTCAAAAGTGACATTTTGAGCCAAAAAAAGTCAAATTTTGAGTTTACAAGTTAAAATCTGGGGATACATTGTGAAATTTTGAGATAAACAGTTACAAACATGGGGTAAAAAAAAATCATGTTTTGAGCTTAGAAGTCAAAATTTTGAGATGAAAAGTCAAACACTTGAGGTAAAAAGTCAAAATTGTGAGGCAAAAAATAGAAAATTTGAGGTTAACAGCCAAAATTTTGAGCTTTAAAGTCAAAATTTTGAGTTTAAATGACAAAATTTTGAAATAAAGTCACAATTATGGGGCAAGAATTGAAATTTTCAGCTAAAAAAAAAAAAAATCAAAGTTTGAGTTCATAAGTAAAAATCTTGACATAAAATGTCAAATTCGGAGATAGACAGTTACACGCGAGACTAAAAAAAGTCTCATTTTGAGCTTGAAGGTTGAAATTTTGAGATAAAAAGGTCAAAATTTGAGGTCAAGAGTCAAAATTTTAGGGGCAAAAAGGCAAAATTTGCAAAATAAGGATAGAAACTGTGTTTTAAACTGTATTTTTTTTAAAGAAAAACCAATTGGTTACGTCTTTTAACAACAAATTCTAGTTTAGGACAAACATTTAAGCAGATTAATGCCTGTTAGTCCTTACAGTCGGGGTTCCTTTAAAGTGATTCTGATTCATCAATTTACACAGTGGTGCGAACAAAAACGGCTGGTGCACACGTACAGCAGTGATTTTGTGCATTTACTTATTTCCTGCAGGAAATGAGAACATTTCTACCCATTTATTAGTTAATGAAGCCAAATGTTTGTGACAATGTTGGAATTTTCTTGCCAGACTGAGATCACAACCCCTCTGAAGTCATCTTAGGGCCGCATGTGGCCCGCGGACCGCTGATTGACCAGCGCTGGTCTAAGGAGAGGCAGTGATTGATATTGAGAGACTGATTCCTGATATTTCCACACAACCGAGGAGCTGAAAGGTCACAACGACTGATGAGCATGTCAGCTTAGCCACTGTACCCCAGAGGAGAAACATGTGATTGATGATGTCATCAAACGCAGAGACGACGCTGATGGTGGAGTTAGAGGAGAGTAAACAGGACAGTTTGAGGATGGAGTAAGAAGTCAGTCTGTGCTTTTTGGCCTTGATATTTTCTGTAAATGTCGGCTCCCATGGACTTTTCTATTACTGCATACACACACACACACACACACACACACACACACACTCTTGGTCTCTGAAAAGCAGCTCCATGCTTTGCCTAACTGCACCCACAGATACATCGATCACTGTCTCATCTGAAATTCAGCTGAACTCTGAGTTTGCATAAAAACCAACACACGCGCACGACTACACACACTAATACATTCACACAACTACACACACACACACACACACACAAATATGTACACACAAATCATTGTCACGAAGCCTCGCTGGCTGATACAAGGCTATTTACTGCAGGGTTGATGGACACAGCGGGCTCACACACACACACACACACACACACACACACACACACACACACACACACATGGAGCTGTAAACATGCTTTTTAAGAGCAGAGAGACAAAAAGCGAAGGTCACAGAATTGGAGGAAGAATTTCAGAGACGGACAAGGAAAGATGAGCAGAAACTGGGAGACATTAAGGAGTGAGATGGAGAGAAATTGTTCTTAATAGCTTTGCTGCAGGGTGAGTGGTGTGTGTGTGTGTGTGTTATCAAGGTCGGGGTCCAATAGTAATTGAGTCCAGTTGCAGTTTTCTCCTAGATTTCTGACAACATGACAGGAGAACAGAGCTCCATCAGCAGCTCAGAGTGGATTACAGACCTCCAACACACACACACACACACACACACACACACACACACACACACACACACACACACACACACACTCTCTCTCACAAATTGCTGAACACATGGCCATGAACATAAACCACACAAACAGACAGACAGTTCACAATATGTGCAAACCTCAAATCCGCCCCAAGCAAGAGAAAACACACAGAGCGTGATCACACACACACAAACACACACACGCTTGGGAAAGTGTGTACATTCATGAACCCCCCACAGCGCCCATTCATCACTGCATGGCTTTGTTGCTGTGGGATATAACTAATGAGCC
The DNA here is from genome assembly GCA_008086565.1 of Thalassoma bifasciatum. Classification (NCBI taxonomy): domain Eukaryota; kingdom Metazoa; phylum Chordata; class Actinopteri; order Labriformes; family Labridae; genus Thalassoma; species Thalassoma bifasciatum. The sequence goes on from RPOG01002461.1 coordinate 66,528, forward strand.
ATTACTGTTACCCAGAATGCACTGCTTCTGCCCTTTCAGCCTTAAACCCTTTGGTCACTGTTTGCACATGTGTGACTCTGCATGTGTGTGTGTGTGTGTGTTTGCACAAGCGCACGATTACATATTATAGCATTAATCATGATATACTTATGTTGATATTGAGTGTGTGTGTGTGTGTGTGTGTGTGTTTACCTATCTCATACAGCTCCATTAGTAAGAAAATTGATTTGAGTTAATAATCAGAGGATTGTTGTGTGTTCACATCCTTCACTGTCAGTTGTGTTCGCGTGGAGCATTTTTCACACGCCGCGGTGAAACGTAAAGGTTGAAATCTGCCGCCGTGTGAAGAATCTGCACAAATATCTGCACGCGCGAACGTCTCTGAGCCGTGAGAAAACGGTAAAAACAGTCGATTCGTCTCCGTTATGAAGCAGATGATTCATCAAAGCTGCCTCCTGCAGGAACAGATAAGAGGCTCGCTAATGATTTCATCTGCAAAAACAGCTGTTCAGACTCTTTCGCCTGCAAAACAAGCGCTCGCTCTTCCACGCATTAATACACTCTGCGCGTCTTAAAGGTGCATTATTTCGAGCCGCTTTTAATGAACAACGAGCTAAAAAGACACTAGCGAAGCAAACGTGTGGTTCTTTTGAGAGCTGTTTTGGTGAAATCGAGTCTTTTTTTTCTGCCTGAAATTGAGGATTCAAAGACTAAGTGGATGGATTTTATTTCTAATTGAAATGTACCCTCGAGAAAAGCTAAAATGCTGTATGTCTGTGCCAAAAATTTCACACTGGACAGCTTTAAGGAAGGGTTTGTTTTAGTTCTGAAACTGAAGCATGGATTTCTACCAATCTGTTCGTGGCCTAATTAGCCCGAAAGGTTTGTTAAAATATCAGCTACACTTATTGCAGCAGATGTTTTCTGTTCTACATCAGAGTTACTCAACCAAAGAGACAAACTGTTAATAAATACCTTTACAAAAGAAACTACACAAGTGGCAAAAAGAAGCAGAAACATAAAATGCTAGGAATAAAAGAAAAGAAATAGTTTAAAGTGGCAAAATCTGCCAGAAAGCAGAAAAAAAATTGTTAAAAAATTGGGAGAAAACCTGGAAAATACTTAGTACCAAAAAATGGACCAAAAGCGACAAAAAAAGAGAGAAAAGTGACAAAAATGGACAAAAGCAACAAAAATTAGTAGGAAAAAATTAATGGGGAAACTTTAAAAAGTTCATTAAGAAGCAAAAATGATGAAAAAAGTGACAAAAAAACAGTAAAAAAATGGCCAATGTCAACACAAGTTACAAGAAAGTTGGGAGGAAACTTGGAAATTAGTGAGTTTGTTCCAAAAAATTGGACCAAAAGTGGCAAAAAAAAGAGAGAAAAGTGACAAAAATGGACAAAAAGCAAAAAAAATTAGTAAGAAAAAATTAAAAGGTAATTCAAAAAATTCATACAGTAGCAAAAATGATGAAAAAAGTCACAAAAACAGTAAAAAAAATGGCCAATGTCAACACAAGTGACAAGAAAGTTGGGAGGAAACTTGGAAATTAGTCAGTTTGTCGCAAAAAATGGTCCAAAAGTGGCAAACAAGGGCAAACATTGGTGAGAAAATTGGGAGAAAACCTGGAAAATACTTAGAGAGTACCAGAAAATGGACCAAAAGTGGCAAAAAAAGAGAGAAAAAAGACAAAAATGGACAAAAAGCAACATAAATTAGTAAGAACAAGTAAATGGGGAAACTTAAAAAACACATAAAGTAGCAAAAATGATGAAAAAAGTGACGAAAAACAGTAAAGAAATGGCCAATGTCAACACAAGTGACAAGAAAGTTTGGAGGAAACTTTGAAATTAGTCAGTTTGTCGCAAAAAATGGTCCAAAAGTGGCAAAAACAACAAAAATTGGTGAGAAAATTGGGAGAAAACCTGGAAAATACTTAGTGAGTACCAAAAAATGGACCAAAAATGGCAAAAAAGAGAGAAAAGTGACAAAAATGGATGTGTGTGTGTGTGTGTGTGTGTGGCGTCTCCATGCACAGTTAACTCCATCCACAGCTGCAGCTCGATGGGGTAATTAAAGTGGTTTACCGCCCTCGTCCCTGTGCACATGCACCGTAAAAAGTCGATTCATTGACGAGCAGCTCATCCACCTTGTCTGTGGTGATGTGCTCTCTTTCAGCCGGATACTATCGAACTCACTCCAGGTGGATTTAAAACATCACAAACCAAAACAATCAATGAACCAGTTAGAAAACTACTAACTGGCTCTACAGCTGTGGACAAAACCATCAGAACAGCTGACAGATCTGAAAATATTAACCTTTTTTTTAACCTCCAAATCCTGAGACATGCAGATGGTTGATCAGAGTACAACAATATGATAGAATAGAATAGAATAGAATAGAATAGAATGCACTAACATGCCCTGAAAAACCAAACTCAGGCCACCAAGTTCAGAAATTTGTGTTGAATGTCAAATTTTAACAATTTATAGAGTATGTATGTGAACAAACACCTTCCACATTTTTCATGTGTTTATAATGGACACTTTGAGGAAGACAAGTTACTGAAGGATGTTTTTGCAGCTCAATGGCCAAGGGAGGCGACCAAAGTTGACATTTTTTCACCAACACATAAACCTGAATTGGTCTTATGTTAAATGTTGGATCTGGACCAAAATGCAAACACATGATCAGTGTCACAGCCTGAATGAATGTATATGTATGTGTTTTATTCTATTTATCTGCCATGCACATAAGTGCCTAACCCTCACGGGGTTATAACACACCAGAAATTACACTGCAGTTATTCACAAAAATATTCACAGCAATTACAAAGTTGCCTTAACTTTTCTCAGCTTAGAGGAAAACAAAAGTCTGTCTTCTGTACAAGACTTTGAAGATGTAAATGGCTGTGGCAAAAGCTTCTTTATGAGACAACACTCAAATTTCTCATAGTCACCCAGCCAGAAGAAGTCATTATTAATCAAAGACATCTTTCTAATAAGTAAATGCCTTAAGTCATCATAGTATGTGCTGTATATGTCTTTTTGACCATCATATTCGTTTGGAATAACTTGTGGTTCACTAAGGTGAGGGTCTGCTTATCGCTGCTTGCAGATTTAATCTATTCATGTTCCTTTGTACAAAGAATATAGAGCAATATCTAATTCATTATAATTGCAAATTGCAATTTTGTCAAAAATAATATACAAATTGGTCAAATTGGATGACATTTTCTCTGATGTATTCGAGACATTGGTAAAAAAAAAAAAAAAAAGCATTTTGATTTCTTTTATAAGTGTGTGTTAATCATCTTGTTGAGTAGGGGCTGGCTCTGCAAAGCATCATGACGTAATGAAACAACTAAGAAGGCTTTAATATGCCAAGCGATAATTTTGGCCGGCGCTGTGAGCCAAAGCGTGACTCTCTACACCTCGATGGAAATAAGATGCACACTATCTCTCAGGCTTATGGTGATATGCAAAAGCAGACGACAACTCCAGCTTCTTTTTCTGTATTAAAACTACTTACACTGGACTGCTTTGACAACAAGGCAAGGTTTGCTTCAGTTCTGAAGCTGAAGCCTGGATCTATACCAATCCGTCAGTGACCTAGTACCCCATAAGGTGTATGTTTTGTCACTGTTAGCTAGAGCAGGGCAATTGATCCCAATTCAGATGAAATCGCAATATGTACTACTGCAATATTTTGATGACATGCAACATTTCTTTGACCAGAAATGTGTCAGAATATCAGCTACAGTTTTTGCAGCAGATGTTTTCTGGTCTGTTCAGCGTTATTCAACCAAAGAGACAAACTATTAAAAACTACCTTTACAAAAGAAACTATCTAAGTGGTAAAAAGAGGCAAAAACAGCAAATGCTAGTAATAAAAGAAGAAAAGAATAGTTTAAGGTGGCAAAAAGTGACCAAAATTGGTGAGAAAACTGAGAGAAAACCTAGAATAAACGAAGAGAGGATCAAAAAATGGGCCACAAGAGACAAAAAAAGAGAGAGAAAAGTGACTAAAATGGATAAAATGCAACAAGAATTAGTAAGAAAAAAATAAAAAGGTAGTTCAAGAAATTCAGAAAGTACAAAAAAATGGTGAAAAAAGTCTTGGAAAACAGAGAAAAGTGGCCAATGTCAACACAAGTGGCAAGAAAGTTGGGAGGAAATAGTTACTTTTTTGCAAATAATGGTCCAAACGTGGCAAAAATTGGCAAGAAAATTGTGAGTGAACCTGGAAAGTAGTTAGAAAGTTTCAGAAAATGTTCCAAAAGTGGTAAAAAAGAAGTGAAAAGTGAGTAAAATGTATAAAATCAGTGTGGTATAGTGGTAGTGGGTTGTTGTTGTTGTGCAAATTGTTCTTTTTTTCCGTATTTAAACTGTTGAAAGATTCAAAGCTCAGCGTGCAAACTGTGGAGCATGTGCAGGAGGCTTTGAGTCAGATTAAGGCGTGTAGGTATGATAACCCCATTTTAGAGATTTATTTTAGAGAATTTCAGTCACAAAAAAGGTGAAAATGATGCCACAGAAACATCATTTAGACTCGTATGTTTTCTTCCGCTCTGATAGAAGTGTATAAAGTCCATTTTTCAGCTGTAACTCTGTTCAGGTGAAGTGGATCAGATAAAGAAAGAGTGTGTAAGTATTTCACCACCTACACCTGCAGCTCTACAGCTCAGGGACCTTTTCTTAGCTGTCTGCTGTCGTTGTCAGTGTCTGGTCTTGTTACGGTTAAAAAATAGAAAAAGAAGAAGAGGCAGGAGGGAGAGCAAACTCACCACTAGTCTCTGCTGCTCCTGCTTTAAATCTGGATCCACATAGAGCTTCCTACTCAGCGGCAAACTGCAGAGAGAGAGAAACACAGAGAGACAGAGATAACGAGATGAGAGGCCTTTAATAGATTAATACAGCCATCTTCAAAACGAACCTCCAAACACTCGGAGGAAGGAGCGTGAGAGCTGAAACGAAGGGTTATGGGTCTGTGATCAGGTCTCATTTGTAAAGGTGTCGGTTAATTAGGGGAGCGAGCGTCCTCAGGGAGAGATCAGAGAGTAAACACAGATAAAGTGAAGCGTGTGTAGTGTTTTAATAAAACATGTGAACGCAGACAGAGTAATAAACACATGAAAGGAAGCAGAGAAAGACAAATACATCAGATTTATTCAGCCTTTGTATTGAATATTGAGTTTTGCTGAATATGACTCATCCTCTGCAGATTATGATGAGATTCCTCTTTGACCGCAGAGTCATAAAAACGCCTCCGAACATGATGAAATTCTGCTTCGAGAGGTGCTAAACCTGAAGGAGCCGGATGAGAGTTTAAGTCTTCAGAGATGCTGAGCGGCAGATTCACAAGCTTCAAATCAAACTCATTGGATCAGTGTCACTTCTTCAGGAAATCTCACAGCGTCTCCTCAGGTGTGGCACCGTGCACCTGAGTTTCAACCGTGCCTGCACAAACGCATCGTGCATACCAAGCAGACCCAGCAGCCTGCTTTTTACAGCCTCCAATAAAACCCCACTGTCAGCCACAACATTATAAAACATGCCCTCTCCTTAAACCTCCTGCGCTCATATTTGGGGAGACGTATCTGTTTTTTCGCTGCAGAATAGGAGTTAGAGTGTAATATAAGCTGGGCGGGCGCTGGAAATAGGAGCAGAAATTGCCTCTACGTCTTCGAGGGCAGAAACTGCATCAGAGAGCGGTGCTGGTGTGAAATAGAAACAGATTTTTGCAGCTGCTCCACGCTGCACTCCAAAGAGAGAGAGGGAGAGAGAAGCTGTAGACAAGTGCTGCTATTTTTATACGATGTACAGGACTCAGATGTAGAAGCTGGAAACTGAAGATATTTGCATTTATGATATCGAAAAATACTTCTTTTATGTAATATGTATAAAAAACCAGAGGTAATGTGCTTTTTACAGGCTTCCACATATTGATTAAAATGCAGCTAAAACACCAGACATAAAACATCCACCGCATAACTTCTACACTTTGTTATCTACATCTGGGTGAACTTTGAGCTTTTGTTTTCCACGCACTGGCTTGACAACTTCGCGCAAGCAAAACCAGCTGTATCAGTGTTCAGTGTCTTCTTTGTAGTCAACTTTGTTCACTCTGTGGAAAAGGCTTGCCAAATATCCTGAAATTATAGCTCCAGGTCACGGATTGTACCGCTCCTGTTGTTCACATGAATAAAAATGATTACGTGCAGCAAAAAAAAGAAAAACGATTTTTGGGCAATCTATTTAGCTACAGCAGGCTTCGTGTGGCTATTGGTTACTATACACTGCAAAAACTGAAATCTAAGCAAGTCATTATGTCTGATTTTTAGTAATATTTGTCTTACTATTCCTGATTTGAGCCACATTTAAGAGACAAGGTCATAAAAATGTCTCATTTCAAGTTTTTTAAAGACAAAAATGAGGCATCAATTGCTTGTAACAAGTAAAAAAAATCTGCCAATGGGATAAGATAAAAGATTCTTGTTTTAAGATATCTTTCTAATTTCAAGAAACTTCCCGGGCGAATTCGTCTTATCCCATTGGCAGATTTTTTTGACTTGTTACAAGCAATTTACACCTCATTTTTGTCTTAAAAAAACTTGAAATAAGACATTTTTATGACCTGGTCTGGTGAATGTGGCTCAAATTAAAAACAATAAGACATTTTTTACTACAAATAAGACAAAATGACTTGCTTAGATTTCCGTTTTTGCAGTGTATGTGAGAAAGTTTCTTGAAATTAGAAAGATGTCTTAAAACAAGAATCTTTTATCTTATCCCATTGGCAGATTTTTTTGTTTACTTGTTACAAGCAATTGATGCCTCATTTTTGTTTTTGTCTAGTAAATGTCGCTCAAATCAGGAATAGTAAGACAAATTTTAGTAAAAATAAGACACAATGACTTGCTTAGATTTCAGTTTTTGCAGTGTAGATTCACCATATTTCAGTATTTAAAGCATTTATTTGGTTTTTCTGTGTTGATTTGCTCACAAAATGATTTCACTAATCAGTAAAGGTCACTGTAATTTGGCATCAAGGAGCACGTCGTCTGCATAAGAGGTAATCAGACTAAAAAGTCTTTATAACACAAACCTGAAAGAGCATGCAGTCAACACACCTCTGGAATCATTGGATGGTTTGTCATTGACTCAAAGACCTGAATTTAAACCCAACAGGGGAATTTAAATGATAAACCCATCTGTTGATTAATGTTCTTCTTCCTCCAGCTCATGATAAAAAACATGTTTCTGCTGCTGCTGATAGGAGCTAAAATAATCCTGTCCCTTATTATTTACATCCAGCGTCTGCGCGGTCATCTAAATGTAAATGCCTTGTTAATATTATGTGGTCATTTCTCAACATGCACGCTCCATTAAACACGCGATCGGGAGGAAATGAGGAAGGAGACGCTGAGCGCAGCAGCTGTCCACAAACTCAGAGGATGCAGCCTCTTGTTTGAGATATAAATAAATCCCTCCATCCTCTTCCAGGTGGTCGTGACCTCCATTAGCAGGTTGATGGGGCCCTTTCTTCGCTCGGTCAATATCTCTTTATCTGCTGAGAGAGAGAGAGACGGACGCAGAGATGACCTCCTGCTTTGAGAGGTGGACGGATCTGAGAGCACTCCCCGCACATCGAGTGGTTTGAACATTTTAATTACAAGATAAAGAGATATCTACAGGAGAGAAGAAAGCATTCGGGTGTAAATGAGATCCTGTTGGCGTGCATTCAAAAGATTCCTGCACCAGAAAAAAGACTTTATATCTGTTTGATATATTAAATCTATCTGTTTAATTCTGAGCTCCAGCAGTGAAATAAATGTTAATGCATCACCTGTGATTGGCCGCGACGACTTAAACGTGCTCCAAAATGCCACAGATGTGAAGTCTACAGATGAACAGCTGCAGAAATATCATCGTGGTGATAAATAGCGACCCGGTGTCACGCTCTGAAACACTTTCTGATCCATGAATGAAAGACCTTTACAGAAGCGTGCTGCAGGAGACTCAGCATCAAGCAGAGAGAATGACTTCTTACCTGCTGGATTTCATTTCATTGATTCGCTTCAGGTCGGTTATTGCTCTGAAATACTTCGTCTATTTCAGTGAAGGCTGTAGTTTAGTGGAAGGAATTTAAATTGAGTGATTAAATGGAGGAATGAGTCGATATCGGGGGATATTTCACGGCCACCTTTAGTCCTGTTCTCAGAATTTTCCTCTTAACCAATCTGGATGAAAATTACAGAGAGATTTATACTTGTATTCAACCTTCAGGGGTTCAAAAAGTTTCACCAAGGGAAAGTCATCAATCACACCTAGTCTCAAAGATCTTAACCTTAGATGTTACTTTTCCTTTAATTGAAGCAACGCTGTTCTTGTTATTTTCTAAAATCCTAATACAATGATTTGCAAATCTCGTTTAACCTTTACTCAATTGAATAAACTACAAAGACAAATTAATAATTGATAATTAATAAACTTAATTGATTTTTGCAATTTCTAAAAAGCTTGGACAGGTTCATGTTTCCAACTTTGTCACGTCACTTTTCCTTTAACAACACTGGTTCAGTGTTTGTGAACTGAGGACACTAATTGTTGAAGCTTTGGAGCTGGAATTCAGGTCAGTCTAGTAGCTGCACTCTTCTACTACGGAGCCACGCTGTTGTAACAGGAGCAGAATGTGTCTTGGTTTCATTGTCTTGCTGAAATAATTAGGGACGTCCCTGAAAAAGACAAAGTGTCTTGGATGGCAGCAGATGTTGCTCCAAAACCTGTTTGTACCTTTCAGCATTAATGCTGCCTTCACAGATACTGGGACAGTTACCCATGATGCCATGGGCACTAACACACTCCCATACCATCACAGATGCTGCTTTTGAACTTCGAGAATAATCTGGATTGTCCTTTTCCTCTTTGTCCATGATTTCCAAAAAAAGTTTAAATGTGGACTCGTCAGACCACAGCAGACTTTTCCACTTTGCCTCAGTCCATCTCAGAAGAGCTCGGGCCCAGAGAAGCCGGCGGCGGCGGCGTTTGTGTGTGTTGTTGATGTCTGACTTTGTCTTTGCATGGTAGAGTTTGAACTGTCACTTGTAGATGTAGTGATGAACTGTGTTAACTGACAATGGTTTTCTGAAGTGTTCCTGAGCCCACGTGCTAATATCCTTTACACAATGATGTGGGTTTTTAATGCAGCGCCGCCTGAGGGGTCAAAGGTCACGGCCATTCAATGTTGGTTTTGGGCCTTGCTGCTTACGTGCAGAGATTTCTCCAGATTCTCTGAATCTTTTGATGATATTATGGACTGTAGATGATGAAATCCATCAATTCCTGCAGTTGGACAAAGTTGAGAAACATTGTTCTTACACTGTTGGACTATTTGCTCACGCAGTTGTTGACAAAGTGGTGAACCTGGCTCCATCTTTGCTTGTGAAGGACTGAGTCTTTTGGGGATGCTCCTTTTATACCCAAGCAGGGTTTTTTTTCAGCATTCATCAACTTTCACAGTCTTTTGTTGAACCTGTCCAAGCTTTTTTGGAACGAGTTGCAGGCATCAAATTCAAAAAACAACAAGTTTTGTCTGTTTGAATAATACATGTCTTGTCTTTGTGGTGTATTTAATTGAATAAAGGATAAACAGGATTAGCTCATCATTGTACTCTGTTTATTTTTGCATTTTAACATACACACAACGCCCCAAATTAATTGGACTTGGGGTTGCACCATGTTATCATCTCTAAACAAACCCGTGTGAAGCGTTTGCATTGGTGCTGTGAAGTTATTAATATTGGAACGTGAATAAAAGCTGAACACAGTGTACGAGCTCATTCTACCTTTTCTTACAGTGATGGTGGAAGTCAGTGATTAAATTTTATGTTTGCACAAAAGGAAACTGGAACATGTTTGAGACTGTTGAGAGAAAGTGTCACAACAAGCGGCGGTAATGTGATTTATTTCTGCTGCGCGGTCGGTTGTTAACAGTGAAATGAGTCAAGAGAGAAGCAGAACTCATTTTCTCCGCAGATTGTTCCACCTCACTCAGCCGCCCACGCATCATGATGCTCTCCACAATCACACACAAATAAACCAGCCGCTCTATTCAGCCGCCTGTTATTGAAATATAAAATCATTTTCTCTGGAGATGTTTGGAGAAAAAGAGCCAGGTTGCCACAGTGACCGACACCGAACGAGAAGGTGAGTCTCGATGATTCGTCCTTGAGGGATATCTCGTCTGTGTTGTGGAAAACTTGACGGGCTCGACCTTTAGAGGAACTCTGAGACGTGTCAGAGGAGGTTAAAGAAGGAGATAAAAACACCACCGCAGAGGTTTGATGTCTTACTGTGCGTGATGTGTGTGTGTGTGTTCAGAAAGCTTTTAAAGAGACGGCGCCAACCTCAGCATCTGGTAACAAACACTGCTGTCAACCTCCAGCTCAAACTTTTATAACAGCAAAGAAAAACAAGGAGGGGAAGACATAAAACATCTTTAATAGAGCTAAACATAAGATCAAGCTCTTCAGTAACACATTTACACACCTGAGAGTCGAGTGACAGAGCTCATTCATTCACTGTGGTTTAACGAAGCAACAAGCTGCAAAATACTTCTATTTATTCCATTTAAAGATTCCAAGGCTACAAGTTTCTATACCGAGCCTCTAGACGTCAGGACACACAAACACACTGCAAAAACGGAAATCTAAGCAAGTCATCAATTGCTTGTAACAAGTCAAAAAAATCTGCCAATGGGATAAGACGAATTCGCCCGGGAAGTTTCTTGAAATTAGAAAGATGTCTCAAAACAAGAATCTTTTATCTTATCCCATTGGCAGATTTTATTTTTACTTGTTACAAGCAATTGATGCCTCATTTTTGTCTTTAAAAAACTTGAAATAAGACATTTTTATGACCTCGTCCCTTAAATGTGGCTCAAATCAAGAATCGTAAGACAAATTTTAGTAAAAATCAGACATAATGACTTGCTTAGATTTCAGTTTTTGCAGTGTAGGTATGTGTAGGTTGTGCATCCGAGGGTTAAATCCGATTGAGTCAACGTTCTCGTGAAGTCAACAGCAAATTGTAAACTTCAAAGCTTAACGGTAGAGTATGCAGAATTCTCATAAAAATTAAAAATTTCGTTTTTACAGGAATAATTTCTGGGCCTCTGTACTTGTGTGTAAGTGTCTGTGTCTGTCTCACCCCCTTATAGACCCCCTCCCTCGCCTGGTTTATTAATATTATGCTGGACTCTGGACACTTATGGGTGGAGAGTAGAAGTTTTTATGGATGATAATCAGCCAGTTACATCGCGCAAAGTGTGTATGTGAATTTGTGTGTTGTTGGTAGCGAGTGGGAGAAGCTACCCTGAGCAGCTACGATAGCGGCCGTAACGCAGAGAAAGAATGACTCTGTATCCGCAGCGTATCTTGTTTACCTGCAGGAAGTCAGGTGTACGGCTCTTGAGTTTCTCTCACGCGATGCTGCAGGTGCTGTCGGGCTGTTTTTTACTGTCTTTGGAGTGTTGCTATTGTTGATGGCAGTGAGCATGCACAGCTGCTGACACTGAGCCACAGAGGAGGAGACGAGTTTGGATGCTGTGTATAAACAGAGAAACGAACTGTATCGGAAATTTCTGCATACTTCACCTTTAAAGAGAAGGAGAGTTGCTATTTGTAGACTTAATTCTGTGTCTCTGGTGCCCCTGAAGTTGCTTTACATAACTCGAAGATTAAATAACACGTCTCCGATTGACCAACCCTCTGGAGGCTTGAGGCCTTGGTGTTTGAGGCCCACTCCTTAAGTCAATCATACCTAAGGATGTCCCCAAAATAAAAATAAAAAACCTCTCTCATTGATGTGTGCTTTCCAATGTTTTAGTTGAACTGACCAAACCAGAAAACATTCTCAAGATTTCACAGTTGTTTTGCCTGATCTTGCAAGAAATCTTCTTATTGTTGTTTGTTTCCCTCCATGTCCTCTTTGGGGGTCTTTAATCATACCACTAGAGGCAGGGAAGTTCTATTTTGTCAAGAAACAACCTGTAAATTGAGACTCATTTTTTAAAATAAGTATGATCTGCATTGAGAAGAAACATATTTATTGAAAACTTTACTTAAAAAAGTTACCGAAGCTGCTTGATTTGTCACGTGATACAAAAAAAAGACAACAACATAAACCAAATGATACAGCAACATTTGTTTTTCTGGATTTTGTTAAAAGGGATAATCAAAATCTCAGTACCAATTTTTTTTTTTCCCCAAGCAATTTTCTGCTGCGTCATGCTCTATAGGGTTACAATCTTAAATGTAAATATGAAAAATCATGAAATGCCAGATGTGCACTGGATATTGTCACCTTCACTAAACTGAACCTTAAAGCCTTGAAGAAAATAACATGAAATATGAAGATAGATCAGTCTGTTTAGCAGCAGGTTTTCATTTCTGAGTGACTTCAGTGCTGAGAGAACAGTCGTCTCCTCTCAGTCATCACTACAGACTTTGTTGAAACGTTATCAAGCAAAGACACTGAACCCTTCAAAGCCTCCTCGCTTCACTTTGGACCGGCTGCTTTCATTTAAATGCAAATCCCGCTGCAGATCTACGAATGGATATATATAATAGAATCATGTCATCCATAAGAGGAGCAGTGGGGTCTTTCATGTCGTGGAGCTTTAGACAGACAGGCTGAGAGATTGATGACTCTTTACAGAACATGCGTACATATATACGAGGCTTTATGCGGCTGAGACGCTTTGCAAAACACTCCAGATCCAATTGGTGGAGGAGAAAAGTGGCTGCAGGGTGAGAGGGTGAGTGAGCGAGCGGAGGAATGACGGCAGCTCTCAGAGTTTACAGCTTTATGAAACGCTTGCTGTGATGCTTTTATTTCTCCGTTAGCAGGAGTCTCTGTACGATGTGCGGACGCCGCATCAATCACCGTGACCCTGCACTCACCCATGAGTGTTACATGTCAGCAACTCTGACTTTGGTTGACGTGATGTGAGAGAGTTCAAGGAGAGGAGAGAGAGAAACTTCAAGGCGAACACACTCTGGGTGTGAGGGGATAAACAAAGTGACTCTCGGCCGTCAGCGTCTACAAGTCACACCTACAAAGAGACAACACAACAGCTGAGAGAGTCACACACACAAACACACACTCACACACACAGTTTGGATTTTAACACCAGCTCTGCTCACTTCACTTCTTCAAGAGTGAAGGCATCCAGATGGACATGCATTAAACAGCAGATCTGTGTGTGACAGAATTAAATAACCTCACTCTTCAGCATGAGACGCCAACAGAAGACGCGAGTGTAGACAACATGACGCTGAAGCTGCACCAGAGTGAGACAGAGGCAGGAACGGCAGGCACGCTCACATCATGCAGCAAAAACGGAAATCGGAAAACGGAATTTCAATTTTTTAAGACAAAAATGAGGTGTAAATTTCTTGTAACAAGTCAAAAAAAATCTGCCAATGGGATAAGACGAATTCGCCCGGGAAGTTTCTTGAAATTAGAAAGATGTCTCAAAACAAGAATCTTTTATCTTATCCCATTGGCAGATTTTTTTTTTTACTTGTTACAAGCAATTTACACCTCATTTTTTTCTTTAAAAAACTTTAAATAAGACATTTTTATGACCTGGTCTGGGGAATGTGGCTCAAATTAAGAACAATAAGACAATTTTTACTAAAAATAAGACATAATGACTTGCTTAGATTTCTGTTTTTGCAGTGCAGCTCTTAAAATGTTTGTGGTTTCCATGGTTACCGCTAGTTACAGTCCTCCTTCCTTCATACGCGTTATGCAAATTGAGTCTCAAGGGAGCGAGATTTCACTCAAGTTGTACGCAATTCTAGTCATAATTAAAAAAACACCAGCAAGGCATGATTGTACTTAACTGAAACTCAAGAAATATTAACTTTATTTTGCAAAAAATGTGTAATAGAAACACAGCTAATGTGTTTACAGTCAATAAAAACAGCACTTGAACGGATCTTATTTGCGTTGAAGTGATGATAGTAAAAATCATGGTCTTTTTCTGCTTTTCTGCAAACATAGTTTGAAAAATGGTGCTGACTCAGCTGAACCTGTCTGAGTAATGGTTATAAACAGTGATTTACTCCCTGGGAAGGAAAAACTGCACCATGTCACCCCACAGAGACCTGCCAGGAGCTGAGAATAAACTCTGCCTCAGTGGGAGATAGTTGAAATTTAAGGACCAGAATTCTGACAACATTGCTTCAGGGGAAAATGTGCCACAGCTGCAGAAACTCAAACCCAACAAAACCAGAAATACCAACATCAACAAAAGCTTGGACTGAGTCACTAAGTCAGTCGACTTATCACAAAAACAGGTCAGTCCAGATTTAACAGACTGTGAGACTTAAACCAAAAAGATGTGATGATACACTGCAAAAACTGAATTCTAAGCAAGTTTTTATGTCTTATTTGTAGTAAAAATTCTCTAAATTCTAAATTGTAGTAAAAATAGGATCTCTATTATATTGAAGATATTAATGATGTAGATTTTCCCAGCTCCCCCTGCATGTAAAGCTCAGACAGTCACATGATTATCGTGACTTTCTGTTAATGTTGATGACTGACAGTGAGCTCCAATCAATTAACTGCACTTTACACATCCTGTTATTTTATAATGCTTTTATTTTTCTTAAAAATGCTGAGTTTTCACTAAACCCAGAGTCAAATTGTATCATATCAACATCTAGTTATCATCTAGCATCAATATCAGGATATGAAATTGTGTCCATATCATTCAGCCCTAGTCTGAATTGCTTGTAAAAAGTTTAAAAAAAAATTGCCAATGTGATAAGAAAATTAGCTGGTGAAGTTTCTTGAAATTAGAAAGATGTCTTTATACAAGAAACTTTTTGCTTATCCCATTTTTTTTTTACTTCTTACAAGCATTTCAGACCTCATTGTGTCTCTAAATAACTTTAAAATAAGACATTTTCCTGGACTTATCAGTAGAATGTGGCTCACATCAAGATTAATGAGACAAATTTGATAAAAAATAAGACAGAAAGACTTTCTCAGATTTCAGTTTTTGCAATGTAAACCACCTCTGTGCATATTTTACTCCCTCCAAATTCATGTTTCAGGGTTCAAACTGCGGGAAACTTCCAGCTTTGAAGTGTAAATGCATTTTATTTTGGGAGTGTATATAGGGTAATGCTAAACAGTCTTAATTATAATATGAGAATGTGCATCTGCATATAATCACAGCAGCAGAACATGCATGCATCATTCAGTGTTTCCTCTTCATCTCTCTCTCTCTCTCACACACTCGTGAGTGTGAAACACAGCTCCCCCCTGCTGAGCCGTGTTCTCATATCTAACCCTTATTATCAACACATGAGCTGAAAATTATCATCGCAGAGCATGGAGGTGTTTCTTTACATGTTTGTATGTGTGTATGATCTTTCACATCTGCTCTGCATGTGTGTGTGTGTGTTTGCAGGTTTGTGTGTGTGTGTTTTATTGACTTTTCCAACTCATCAGACTCCTGCAGCAGCAGCAGCGCCGGGAGACAAACCTCAGGCCGAACTCGCAGACGACTTCCTCCATGCATTAGCATTTTAAGCAGCCTTCTGGTCGCACATAAAAAGATTAATTTGGAGCTTTAACAAACTCTCCTCCTCCCTCCCTCTCTCAAACATAAACACAAGAATCACCTTTCTGAAGAAGAAAACTTGCACCCAACTCACGCACAATGCTGCAGCTCCAAAACTGTCTCACACGTTATCACACTGAAGAAGAAGAAAAGTATTTTCTGCAAATTAAAAAACCAAAAGATAATCTGAGGGAGGTTCAGCTCTTCTTCGTTGTAATATTCTCACATTTAGGGAGAATTAGAGTAAACTTCAGGGTCATATGAACCAGCCCTGCAGCTTTAAATCAAACCATAAGCTTTGCCTCCTCTGCTGGTACACACAGTTTTTATTTGATGGCCAAGAACTCATTTAGTGCTGATGGAAAATGTTCTCCCATCTGCCCGAGACGTTCAGAAACAGTCCCCGTCTCCTGAAAGTGGATTGAGTTCATGTCCGCGCTGCTGCCGACCAATAAAAAGCAGAGGATTGAGTTCTTCTGTCTGAGGCAGCTCAACGTAATTATGGTGAAAACACTCAGTGTTCAGACACCTGTCTATCACACACTCACCTTCAGCGGTGTGGACGGTACATTTTAAAGGGCAGAGGCAAAAAAAGAAAAAAGAATCCAGCATCAACATATGTGGACTTTACATTTCTGCTTCTCGGACCCATGATACTTCATCTTTAAAACTTTGACCAAAGAGACAGATTCAGGAACATTGGCCACATTTTTTGAAATCAAATCACAAATTTTCACCCATTTCTAGGTCGTACTGATCCCAAACAATGAGGAGAAAGAAAAAGAAAAGCACACCAGACAAGAGGGCAAGTTAACATGTTTTGGCACTTTGTAAGCAATTTGGCTCCTAAAAGATTTTTTTTTCTGTATTTTGGCTCCTAAGAGGAAACTTTGGCACACATTTCATCTTTCATTTGGGCCCATTTGTGTGTGTTTTGGTTTCCAAGAGGGCACTTTGCCACTGCTTTCACTTTCAACAGGGCAAGTTAGCATGTTTTGGCTCCCGAGCAGGCACTTTGTCAGCACTGTGGCTCCTAAAATAGACAGTTTTTTCTGCATTTTGGTTCCTAAGAGGACACTTTGGCACACATTTTGTTTCGCATGAGGGCCCATTAAAGTGTGTTTTGGCTCCCAGGAGTGAACTTTAGGATGCATTTTGGCTCCCAAGCAGGCACTTTGTCAGCATTTTAGCTCCCAAGGGGACATTTTGGCACATTTTTTGGCTTTTGAGAGGGCCCATTAGAGTGTGTTTTAGCTCCCAAGAGAACTTCAAGATGCATATTTGGCTCCCAAGCTCTTTATGTGTTTCCCAACAGGGCACTTTGGCTTGCATTTAAACTCCAAAGGGGACACTTTGGCACATTTTTTGGCTTTTAGAAGGGGACGGTAATGTGTGTTTAAGCTCAAAGGGTGGGAACTATATATATATATATATATATATATATATATATATATATATATATATTAATGAGGGAACTTTAGCTTGCATTTTGGCTCCAAAGAGGGCACAGTAGTGTGTTTTGGCTCCCAGGGCGGGAACTTTAGGATGCATTTTTGCACCCAAGCTGGCACTTTACCTGTTACCCAATAAGGCAAGTTAGTATGCATTTAAGCCCCAAAAAGGCACTTTGGCACATTTTTTAGCTTTTAGAAGGGCTCAGAAGTGTGTGTTTTAGCTCCCAGGGTGGGAACTTTGGGATGCATTTTGGTTCCCAAGCAGCTACTTAATCTTTTCTTTCTTTTCTTTTTTTTATGAGGGAAATTTAGCATGCATTTTGGCTCTAAAGAGGACACTTTGTCACATAATTTGGCTATCGAAAAGGCACAGTAGTATGTGTTTTGGCTCCCAGGGCGGGAACTTTAGGATGCATTTTTGCACCCAAGCTGGCACTTTACCTGTTACTCAATAAGGCAAGTTAGTATGCATTTAAGCTCCAAAAAGGCACTTTGGCACACTTTTTAGCTTTTAGAAGGGCTCAGAAGTGTGTTTTAGCTCCCAGGGTGGGAACTTTGGGATGCATTTTGGTTCCCAAGCAGCTACTTAATCTTTTCTTTCTTTTCTTTTTTTTTTATGAGGGAAATTTAGCATGCACTTTGGCTCCAAAGAGAGCACTTTGGCACATAATTTGGCTTCTAAGAGGGCACATTAGTGTGTTTTGGCTCCCAGGGATGAACTTTAGAATGCATTTTGGTGCCCAAGCTGGCACTTTATCTGTTTCTCAACAAGGATATTTAACATACATGTGGCTTCCAATCAGTCACTTTGCTCTCAAGGAGGCACTTTAAGGTGTGTTTTGGCTCCCAGGAGAGAACGTTTGCATTTACTTTGGATCCCAAGCAGGCACCTTGTTGGCAATTTGGCTCCCAAAAGGACATTTTTTTGCATTTTGGCTCCCAAGAGGACACTTTTGTATGCATTTTGGCACCTGGGCAGGCACTTCGTTAGCATTTGGCGCTCTAGAGGGCACTTAAGAGTGAATTATCAGCTCCCAAGCAGGCACTTAATTTCCATGCGAGCACTTCATTGCGCATTTTGGCTCCCAACTGGACACTTAAGTGGGGATTTTGCTCCCAAGTGGGAACCTGATTATTAGTTTTGCAACCCAAGAGGTCACTTTAGTGCATGTTTTGGCTCCCAAGAAGGCACTTAAATGCACTTTTAGGCAGGCGCTTTGTTTGCAATTTGGCCTCCAAGACGGTACTTTGGTGTATATTTTTGCCGCCCATATTATTGCACACCACTGCTTCCCTCTGTAACTTTCCTGCAGCAGTACTGTGACAGACTTTCTCTATTTACAGTTCCATCATGTTCAGGTGGCTCTAAATCTCTTCAAAGGCCTGAGTTTGTTAGTTTATTACAACAAACCAACACATTACTTGAATAATTCCACACCTTAAGGTAAGAAAGTGAAGCTCTTTCTCTTCCTGTAGCTTTTATTGGCTAATCCTTTATTAACCATCACTAAACAGAGTCATTACTTCCTGCACGGCTCCGCTGGGAAAAACCTTTGAAGTCCACAACATATTAAACAAATGACTCTAAACTGTTTTTTCCTCATCAGGAGAGTAATAATAGTTTCATCTGCATAACTTCTAAAAGCTCTAATTAACTGAGCTGTTCCCTCGTCAGCCACAACAAACCTGTAAATCTCTGAAAGACAAATAAAGACTCACAGAAACCAGCTGATGGATTATTGGAGCGGCGTGGACGTATTGTGAGAAGGTGGATCCTGAGATTATCTCTCCGCTCAGGGCCCCTCGTACTCAACGTGATAAACAAACGTGAACTTCTCATCCCTTTCTTTTCAGATTCCAGACTCTCTAATTTCCTCCTAATTGTGTTCATCCTCCATCAGCCTCATTCTCTCCTAATTGTGAGCTGGTTATGTATCCATGGGACATTCAGGCTGTTCAATGAGCCTCTCCATCGCTCTCCTCCATAACCACACTGTTGGTTCATTGTTTCCTCGCCCTCCTTTTCTCTCTCCCTCTCTGTAGTTTCCAACCTCTTGTCTTCCTCGTTTATTTTCCTGTCCATCTATTCTCCACTCACCCTGTCCTGTATGACCTCTCTCTCTCTCTCTCTCTCTCTGTCTGTCTCTGCTCTCACAGAGACGTGTGAGGTCGTTGTTTCTGAAGAGGATGCTCTTCATCACTGTCGCTTTGTGAGCAAACACAAACGCCCCGTTCAAATCCAAAAAATCCAACCAAATATAACCAGACCAGTTAGATAATTTACAGCTACAGACTTTCTGAAAGCATAAAACTTAACTTATGAATTCTTCAGTCATTAATCTAAAATGAAAGTTGAGCCGAGAGGAGTTTTATCGACCTGTTTCCAAACGATCAGTCTTATTTTGTTCAGATATAAACGCGGGGTGAAGAAAGGAGTTTAAACAACAGCCTGAATAATACATTTGTGCTCTTCATTTATCTAAAAAAGATCAAATTATAATGCTATTGGAGACAAAGAGGAGATATTTAAAGTCGTTTCAGCTTCAGATGTTACTGATCTGAATTTTAAAAACTAACTGGAGACTTTTATAAAGTCGACCTACTTCAGTTGACTTGATGAATGAAACAGGATTTCCATAAAAAGAAAATCAGTCAGAAAGGTGCTACCTGAGTCCTCACTAAGACTACGAATGTGGATCAAACTAATCTGGTTTTGAGGTCTTTACATAAACTCTCTGACTGTTAGAGTTAGATTTTTTCAAAGTTGTTTTTTGGGCTTCTCATGCCTTTAATCAAGAAGGACAGGAGTATACATGACTTGAACCCAGGTCACCTGCTGAAGGGCAAACCTCACAGGTGTGGCCTAAACTGCAGGACAATTTGTGCCCGAGACAACAGATTTTAAAATACTCCTGTCTGTTTTAAAACACTGAAAGTTCTATCTTAAAGGGACTGTGAGGACTTTCTAAGTGAGCTTGGAGAAAGTCTCATATCTAGAAATATGCCTGATCTCCCATTTAAAATGAGCTTATTGGCACCAAAAAGGTTTTTCTGATGGCACTGGACCGGATTAATATATGGCAAGTAAAAGTCTCGGTGATAACAACACACCAGCTGATGAAGTTTAGCAGCTGAGAAGAGAGATATGAGTTTTTCAGAGCAGAAGAAAGCTAAACAGGAGAGTGATAGAGCACGACTATAGGCCAAATCATGAGCTGGGGTGTTTGTGCTAATGTTGATTCCTGTCCACATGCAGCAGTTATTCTGCAGTGATCTGTTCAAACCTGAGAGTCTATCAATAAAATGAAGAGCCAGGTTACGTTTGCTCTGCTTGGTGAGGTTGGAGTTGGTAGATGAGACCTGGTAGGACACAACCAGGATTCACTAACGTAACCTCATTCATATTTTACATGCCTTGTTAAGAGTGATGTCATCAGGAGAGTGTGCTCATGGGAAATGAAGTCCTTGCCCAAGAAAATCACTACTGATTACTGCGAAAGGTGTCGCTGCAATCCACTTCAAAGCAATTCTCCTCACGTCTCTTTAAGTGAACTTGCATCAAACATGGTTGATTTAGCCAAAATTATGCTACATCACATGTATCTCTACTATATTTAAGTTCCTCCTTTTGAATTGAAATTTGAAAGTGTCCAACTTTGAAACTTCCCAGAATTTTGCAATTTTGTTTTCCATTTCTATTTAATCCCCAAAAAAATCTAAATTACAACTTTTGTGATGATATTTTAAGATAAGTTTTATCATATTTTAAAGAGGGGGTATTCTGCTTTCTCATTGTAAACATGGTCATAAAGTAACAACGCTGTAATGCAAATTTTCAAATCTCTATGTATTTATATGTTGTAAAAATTTCTGAATCCATCTGTAAAGGCCTCCAGAGGGCTGGCCAATCAGAGAGTAGGGGGGTTGTGGAAGAAGGACAGTGAAAGAGACAGTTCCCACAGAGTGAAAAATGTTTTTTTTTTGTGAGCTGTGAATCATATAAAGCTACCACTGGAGCACCTGAGGGACAAAATGAAGACTGAAAAGCACAATACCCCCTCTTTAAGCTTGGTAATCTCTTGTCGCAGAATTGTGCTTCGAACATAAACTTGCCTTGATTGTTAAATGTTAAAAACAACATTCAGGAACACGTTGCATCAAAGCCATAAAATTTGTCAAGGTCAGATCTGCAATCAGGACTGAAACCCTGAAAACATGCAGCAAACAGAAAAGCTCAGACTGCTGCAGACTCAGATGGACTCCGGTTCATAGTTAAAAAGCATGAACTTATTATTCTCTCTTTGCTTTAGGTCGTATTTCTGTGGGCTAGCAAATAATTCAGCACGAGGAGGAGGATGGAGAGCAGGAGGAAGACAACAGAGGGATCCAGAATACATGAAGCCTCTCTCTCCTCCTCACTCGCTCTGCTCCTCACACCTCACATCAGCGCTCTGACAGGAACAAGAAGAAAACCTGCTCCACAGGGGGAGAAACATGAGAAGGAGCAGGAGGAAGAGGAGAGAGGCTGAATTTACGAGTGAACTCCACTTTTGAAGATATCTGATGAAGTGAAAGAAGAAGTCTGCGGATTTAAGTAGATTAATGAAAGGATTGATTATGCACACATGAGTGAATGCTTTTGATTGACTGATGCATGTGAGTGTGTTATAGATTTGTGGCTCGGTGTGTGACAGAGACAAAGAGAAAATCAACCGTCTGACCCTCAAATATCCTCCACTTTAGTTCTCAGATCTCTCAGAAGGGAAAGACACAAACACACCCCTCCTGAATTATTCACACCCATCACACACCCTCTCCCACAGTAATCTGTCACCTCTGCTGCTCTACCATGTGTTGTGTGTGTGTGTACTTGGCTTCATTTGCATGTATATGAAGCTGGTGGTTGCAGTCTGCATGTCTGACTCTGGCTCCAAACATGACTCATGTTTTACTCAGGTGAAAGGTCGTATTATTCAATAAAAACACTTCCGATCTTCATTTTTGTCTTTTAATATCTTGAAATACAACATTTGTATTGTCAGGTGAAAGAGGCTGATATTATTCTAAAAGACAATCGTCACGCCTGCTGCTCTCTGTCTCTGCAGTTTGATCATGTGCGACACAAACTGTTCATAAGAGCCGTGTTCCTGCTGTTACAGTGAAATCAAACTCCAACAAAGGAGGAAAACACAGAAGAAGAAGAAGCACAAAAGCTCGTGAACTGTGTGAGAAGATCTGTTCACCAGCTGACGCTCCAAATAAAACCAAAACACTCAGGAGTAAATGTTTGATTCTCTTACAACTAGGATAATAAAATTATGAGGCACCAAATGTCAAATTGCACACACTACAAATAACAACATTTCTCCACATTTAGCCCTAAAACATCACTTATGATTCAGATTTAGAGAAATATAGTTGTCAAATATTATATATTTATATTGGATGTTTATTTAAATGTTAAATGTTAGGAATTAGGCTAATATTTCTAAATTGAAAAGCAATATTTACAGATAATAAAGGCAGAACTATAGACAGAGCAAGTCAGAGGACCAACAAACAGAGTCTGTGGGACTGAAGGTTAAAGCCAATGACTAATTTAGGAGTCAGTAAAAAGTAAAACTAAAACAGTTGTTCGTGGAGTGGGACTTAATAATGTACATTAACAAATGTTCCATTCTTCTTAGATGTCAGGAAGACAAGTCTGCATTTTCATACAAAGACATGGTCTGAAGGAGGTCAACAAGTGTGCAGGCTAGTGCTTCTGTAAGTCTGCAAGTCAGCTAGTCAGTAAGTCTGCAAATATGTACTTATATACTTCTGTAAGTCTACAAGTATGTACTTCTGTACTTCTGTAAGTCTGCAAGTTTGTATTTCTGTTGGTCTGCAAGTCTTTAAGTCGACAAGTGTGAACCTTTGTAAGTCTGCAAGTCTACAAGTGTGTACTTTTGTAGGTCTGCAAGTCAGTAAGTCTGCAAGTATGAACCTCTGTCAGTCTGTAAGTCTGCAAGTTTGTATTCCTGTTGGTCTACAAGTCTGTAAGTCTACAAGTGTGTATTTATGTTTGTCTGTAGGTCGACAAGTGTGTACTTCTGTAAGTCTGTAAGTCTGCAAGTGTGTACTTTCATAGGTCTGCAAGTCTGTAAGTCTACAAGTGTCTACCTTTGTATGTCTGTAGGTCTACAAATGTGTACTTTTGTAGGTCTACAAGTCAGTAAGTCTGCAAATATGTACTTATGTAAGTCTGTAAGTGTGTACTTTCATAGGTCTGCAAGTCTGTAAGTCTACAAGTGTGAACCTTTGTAAGTTTGCAAGTCTACAAGTATGTACTTCTGTAATTTGCAAGTCTGTAAGTCTACAAGTGTGAACCTTTGTAAGTTTGCAAGTCTACAAGTATGTACTTCTGTAAGTCTGCAATTTTGTATTTCTGTAAGTCTGCAAGTCTGTAAGTCTACAAGTATGTACTTCTGTAATTTGCAAGTCTGTAAGTCTACAAGTGTGTACTTTCGTAGGTATGCAAGTCAGTAAGTCTTCAGGTTTGCAAGTCTACAAGTTTTTACTTCTATAAGTCTGCAAGTCCGTAAGTCTGTAAGTATGTACTTCTTCAAGCCTACAAGCCTATAAGTACATAAGTTTGTAAGTCTGCAAGTCAGTCTGTGCTCCTGAAAGTCTGTAGGTTTGTGTATCTGCACTTTTGTTAGTCAGTAAGTCTGCAAGTTTGAAGTTTTCAAATGAAAACTTCAAATAAGACATTTTTGGGACCATTCAGGTGAAATTAGCTTTTATCAAGTCCAAATTTATGGTGTGGTGAAAAAAAATAGACACTAACAGTAAGTTGGTGCAGTGTAGGTGAAAATGTCCCAAAGGTTTATTAAGTCTATGAATTAGCTACACATTTAAAAACTCAGCTGATTCCTGCAGGTTTGGTGAGACTTTTGTAAATTGAAGGAATAATTATTCTCTCTGCAGTATTGATACAAAAGTGAAAACATTGCACCTCTAATCAACAGATGGAGAGAATTCAGCTGGGAAAGAGAAGTGATAAAAAGGAGAGAGAGAGAGCGGTGTTGGAGATGTTTTTTAAAATAGAGATGGGTTACTGACGACTGAGGAGGACAAAAGAGGAAAAATTGAGTTGTCAGAGCAGCTGGAGGTGATGAAAGCAGGCGACGGAGCTTAGGAGGCGTTAAGACGACTGCTGCTTCTTCAAATGAAACTCTCACTTCTTCTTTTTTTAAGAGACAGAAACGTGAGGTGTAATTAAAACCACAGACGGAGGAGGCAGAAGTGTCGACTCGAAGGTTATCGAACGGTATCGTGATGATCTGGAGATTAAAGAGGGAAAGACGCTGGAAAGGAAAAGAGACGGGGATTGTTAGAGCGGAGAGGAAAGGGATGGAGATTTGAGCGACGTGTTCGTTACATGAGCTCTGGGGACAATCAGGCGTGAGTGAAAGAGAGAGCGGGAAGCGTTCAAGAGAGGACGAAGAGGACAGAATTAAAAAATCACGCTGGAGGTGATGTTCTGTGTGTCCAGTTTTCTGCTGAGTCATGTGTGAATTCTTGCTGAGGCGAAAACAACAGAACAATGGTTGCTGTTAAAGGCTGAGAATCAATAAAAAGCCAAAGATAATCTTCACCTCTTCTCCTCCTCATCATCATCAATCTTCATCTGTCTCTTTGTTTAGGGCGGAGAACAAGTAACATCAATGACATTTAAGAGACACATGAGTCATGAAGGCGTCACGTTTGTCGGCGCCCTGCTGCTAAATCATGTATGTTTATCGACATTAAAGAACACGTGACGTACGGGACAGTCAATGAGCGTTTGATTTATAAACTGTGACAGCCAACAGGAAGACGAGGACGAGTACGGGGGGGGGTTGAATAAATGTTTGCTTTGCGTTCCCACATTTAACGACTCAGAGAGGTTATTTATTCTGTCAGGGCGCCGCCGGGGAACATGGATATTATTCAGTTTTGGTTCCCGATGCGAATATTGAAACCCTCGAATGTGTTGCAGGCAATTCAGACATAATAACAAAGATATAGAAAAGAAAATGGGATCCAACTCTCTTGAGCTGTTCCATCAAATGAAGGTAAGAAATGTAATCCAGAAAGAGACGGATGGACGAATGATTTGGTGTTTAAACACTTGAAACAGAAGAGAAAAGAAAAAGCAAAAGAAGAAAACAAACTTTATTGAACAGTATTGTGCTGCAGAAAGTCGTGCAGTGCTCTAAAAATGAGCAGGAGAAAGAGATTAATGATGAAACAGAGACAGAGCATCAGAACATTTACAGAAATAGGTTTTTCCAGAGAAGTGAGGTCAAAGAAAGTCAAGGTGAGTTTTCTTGAGCATCCAACAACTCTCAGAAACTGGAGATGGAAACTCTAATGGCTAAAATAAATTGCGGCACCAGATGAGATCTTTTTGTTGGGCGGATTTATCGACAATATCCATATATAGACATCAATGTTTGCATCAGTATAAATCAATACTTACACAATACTTAATGTATAAAATGTAATAACTGGTCAATAATAGATCTGATTCTGAGACCAAAACAAAATAACTTTTCCCCTAACTGTAACAATTTGTTACAGTTTGAGTCAGTTATTACATTTTGGCTTTTCATACTTTATTTTTGTTGCGTTTCCAGCTCAACATTTTGGGTTTATTACATATTATTTATTACATATTGGGTCGTTGTTAGGTTGAAGTTGAGCCATGTAACCTATTGACCACTAATATTCCTTCTTAGTGGACATTTTTTATATGGGTCAATGACGTGACGTCCCCTTTTTTTGTGTCCGAGTGCAATATTTCCTTCCATCATGAATTGAGTATTTCATCACATGTATTTCTTTATTCTATGAAACCTGTGTTATTTGAACACATCTTTAAACTATTAAAATAAAACATGTTTTTTTGTGTTTTGGTTCCTCAAACCCCCAAAATGTCAGGTGGTGCAACCGTC